>LD345158.1:153334-167438 GCA_001465055.1 Ptychodera flava | reverse complement strand
TCGTTAGCAAGTGACACTGATTAGATGGTCACTGGCCTTTTATAATACCATATATGAATATTCATAATCTGCGTAGTAATTTCGCGTAGTAATTCGGCTTTGAATAAGACACATTTTCAATGCGTTCGTTTGTATGTTTTTGGTACAACTGTACTTGTACCTAAGTGCAATGCCCATGAATTGACTGCAAACAAAATTTTGACCATAATCACATTCACAATGACGTTTCGGAGTGTCACAAGTCTATTCGCTCAGCAGTTTTACATGTATGTGAACATCCAAGCGAAAGTCACGCGTACGCGTAGCTGTAAGTAGTTCGGTTTCAGTGAAAATATAATTCGTATTTTCACTAGTTAAAATACGGGTTCATATTAGTACCGTCTAAACGATAGGAGAATGGCAATACAGGCATAGCATGTATGATAATATTACTTATTGAACAAATCATGGGAATGTTCTGTAATCCTATTGGTAACTGGCACTTGACAGGTCACCTGGTACATTTTTATGTCAAACACATTCCTTCAATGGTGTTAAAGTAGGCTGATATAGCAGCAAAAGCATATAATCGTCAGATTATCCGGGCAACCCATCAATCAATCAAACATCCATCAATGTTATATATGTACCTTAGAAATCTGATAAAATCCACTGATATGTCATGCCCATGAATTTCCATTATGACCAAATGCTAGCATAACGTTTGTATCTTAGAAGTCTGATCAAATTCACTCGATTCACTTTTGACATGTAGCTTTGATATGTAGCCTAAATACATATATCCAATAGCTATGTAATTGTGATAAATATGAAATATCACAAAAATCAAACTTTTAGGACAAATAAATCTGAATTATAACCAATGTGTACAAGAAGGTCATCGAAATACAGCCATTAAGTTTTGACATATGGACTAATTATAGAATTTCATAATTATGCAAATGATCCAGTAATTAGGATATCATGCCAATCAAACATTTGCTATTAAGGTAAAGGGCGACGAATTCGGACGCGCACACGCTTTAGAACGTTTCTGCGCAGATTTAACTCCAGCCTGCCGCAAATGGGTTATTTTGTAGCGCATGTATTTAACATCACCTGTCATTGTTGAAATTTTGCTTTTACCTAATTTTTTTACCCAGTGTCTTAGAAATACTTGTGACCTATAACCTTGTCATATTTTGACCCCCTAGGAAGCTGGTTTTTATTCAATATGAGCGAAAAATTAACATTTATCTCCCATTTATATGGCGCAATTTACCCATTCACCTGGAGATATTGTAAAAAGTAGCGTGGTGACACCCTTTTATTAAAAGTGTAAACTAAATGGTATTATGTCAGGAGTTTATTCGCCAAGTTTGGTCAAAATGACACCATTCAAAGCGACAGGAAGAAAGTTCGAAAATCATGTAGTGATATAATTTCGATATCGTCATTTTGTAATCGATACTTATGTTAAAACGTCTTCACAAACATCATGAAAACTATACATTCGATAGATATGGATCTTAAGTCTTGGTATTTATTAAAAATAACTCATTTGCTAAGCGTTTTATAATTGCTTTCTTTAGTTTAAGTGAATTATATCACTTTTATTTATTTCCAACCACGCCATTTTAACGTCCGTTTCCATGGAAACAAGCGTGGTGACTCCCATTTTTTATTTCATTTTTGCAATTGCACAACTTCCAAGAATATTTGTGCAAAGTTTCAAGAAAATGACACCACAACTTAATTTTGACGTAATTCGTAGTACTTCACCTTAATTCAACTTGGTATGATTGATAAACCACAGATCAAACGCGAAATCGGCGCATTCAATATAAATATACAGTCTAATTACAGAAATTCATTGAATACGTAAATGATCTAGTAATTAGAATTGCACTGAACATAATAAGCCTTAGGTATGATCAATAAATAGCAGAGGTCTGTCGCAATTTATACTCCCAATACTGAAATATCCTAATTTTCAAGAAATTTATTAAATATGCAAAAAGCTAATAAATAGAATGTCATGCTGATCAAAACTTAGAAATTTAGTGGACCTACCTTCATTCAAGGAATTGCAGAGGTCTAGTCATAATCTATCAACTCAGTGGTGATGTAGAGCCAAATCAAGGAAATCCATTAATTATGCGAATGAAATATTACGCAAAACGTCTCGTTCATAAATTTTAAAACAAAAGTAAATCTATGTATGTTGTAGTCAAACCGTGGCAGAGGTCCATTCAAAATCGATGGTCTCAGTATTGATACATAGTCTGATTACTAAAATTACAATCAATATTTTATTATGAGTCTAATCATGATCGGTGCACTCAGTATTGATATACAACCCACTAATAGAAATTCATTGAGTATGCAATGAGCTTATTTGTATGACACATCAAATATTTAGCACAGTACAACCACAGAACACTTTAAGTGCCTGCAAAGTTATTAATTCTTCAGATGGTGATAAAGCCTAAAGCACAAATCAATTACTTATGCAGACCAAATCCACTAAAAATCTAATCAAATCTAGATTTCCAATGATGATGCTATGTACCAAATTGCATGACCTCTCGTTTTAGGCAGTGACTTGAACAAAATCTTTCTATGAATGGTCAGACAGACGGAGGGGTACACACATGGACATATATTGTGGTGAATTTGGAAAATGTTTAGACGTCCAGCCCAAGCTGTGGAAAATTAGGGGCCTACACGGCGATTTTGGATTTGATTTTTGAAGTCATTCCCCGACCCTCAGGCCGTAAATAATGCCAGCTCGCTTGCTATGATATTGCTTCTGTACCTTAGTAGCTGTTGAAACGCAGCTGTCTGTGGCGGAATCTATGCGGGTCATCTAAAGGTGGGGTTGACAACCCGCATAGACCCACTGCGTTTCCACAGCTGTACCTCCGTACGTACACAATTACAGCTTTATGGGCCCGTATGTTTGACGAAATTACTGCTTTCACTTTAACCATAAAGTTCTGAGACACTATGTTTAACCCTCTGGCTCAAAAATCAAAAAGACTGTAAACCAAATCAATCCAAGTTGGCTAAAATGGGTACAACACAGCAAACACCGCGCTCATGGGAACGGTGTCGACATGGCTGAATCACAGTCAACGTTGTATGATAAAGGGAGTACGCGCGTTAGGGAGTCCTGTCATCTGGTTGCAAATGTGTCATGTGGTTGTTGGCTATGACACACCCATATTTGGTTATGTTTTCGATGTCAAAGGTCAGAGTGGAAAGTCCGCGCAAATGTGCTCACATGGTGTGCCTCTGGTGATCAAAATATAACAAATGCACGTTTTCATTTGTGCCATTTCTAAGCAAGTGAGTACAAGTATAGTTGTCTGTTCGATTCTTGATCGTAGGCTTGTAACACACAACGCAAGGATACGATTTCTCATATATCTCTGGTGCTTGGTGTTAGCATGCAGGCGGTTTTAAAATTCAGAGTTCAGACGAAACCATGTCTACATACATCAGTCATCATGATCGACCTCGACTGGTAGAGCTAGAACTCAACACTTTGTTGTGTGATTGTTATGGTGCAAAGCTGTACAAAGCGTGTGCCAAACTATTGTGTTTGCTTTTGTATTCATGGCACTGCTAAATATCAAAAGCAACTCTCTTAGCCACATTTTTATCCTTATTGAAACCAATGAAGGTTTGACTTTTCCAATTTAAAAACACTCTTTTGAAGGAGCATAAGTAAGAAAAAATGCCTGTGTTAGACTGATCGCTTTAACCATAGGGGTGTAACACACAGCGGTATACACTCTTCTACCATCGTTGACAGCAATAATTGTCAGCATGTCTAAAGAGTCAAAGAGATGTCTTGAAACACATCAAAATCTACTTATTAAAAGGCATTAAGGTGTTTAGCCTTGATTTATATCATTATTATCACTTTTCTCTTCAAAGGATGCATGCTTCAGTAACAACTGTAAAAAATGCTCAAAGCATTATAAACTGCAGGGAAGCAGATATGTCCTGCAAGCTTTGCCCAGTGAAGATGTTTAGTCCTACGAAATACAAGTGGAGAGTAAAAAGACACATTCAAGCCCACATAAAATCTTCAGTACCTTGTGGAGGTTGGCAGTTAAACATGTTTGTCTTTATTGTCAATGTGTTTTGATGTATAAGCTTGAAAAAATAATTCATGTGTCACTTGGTTGCACGGAGACTACGGTACATCTCTCTACTCTGCTAAGGCTGTAACTTCTAAATTTTTTCATTGATTTTTATCTCTTTATGCTATCACCAACTGATTTAACTTGTATAATCACAAATTTTGCAGGATCTGCATTTCAAGCATCCTGAGTCACAATGTGTCACCTGGTTGCACGGAGACTCTGATACATCTCTCTTACTCTGCTAAGGCTGTAATTCTAAGTTTTCTCATCGGTATTCATCTTTGTATGCTATCACGAATTGATGTAGCTTGTCTAATCAACATTTTATGCAGGATCTGCATTTCAAGCTTGCTGAGTCACAATATGTCACCTGGTTGCATGGAAACACTCCGATGCATCTTTCTTACTGCGCTAAGGCTGTGACTTCTATGTTTTCTCATTGGTTTTCATCTTTGTATGCTATCATTAACTGATTTAATTTATCTAGTCAAAATTTTATGCAGGATCTGCGTTTGGAACATGCTGAGTCACAATGTGTCACCAGGTTGCACGGAGACAGGATATCAATAGTGTGGTGCATCTCTCTTACTGTGCTAATTTGGCTTTGACTTCTTTTCTCATTGGTTTTCATCTTTGTATGCTATCACTAACTGATTTATCTAATCAAAATTTTATGCAGGATCTGCGTTTGGAACATGCTGAGTCACTATGTGTCACCTGGTTGCACGGAGACTCAAGTGCATCTCTCTTACTGTGCTAAGGCTGTGACTTCTTTTCTCATTGGTTTTCATCTATGTATGCTATCACTAACTGATTTAATTTATCTAATCAAAATTTTATGCAGGATCTGCGTTTGGAACATGCTGAGTCACAATGTGTCACCTGGTTGCACAGAGACTCCGGTGCATCTCTCTTACTGTGCTAAGGCTGTGACATATTTTCTCATTGATTTTCATCTTTGTATGCGATCACTAACTGATTTGATTTATCTAATCAACATGTTTTGCAGAATCTGCGTTTGGAACATGCTGAGTCACAATGTGTCACCTGGTTGCATGGAGACTCTGGTGCATCTCTCTTACTGTGCTGAGGCTCTGACTTCTTTTCTCATTGGTTTTCATCTTTGTATGCTATCACTAAGTGATTTAACTTGTGTTATCACAATTTTATGCAGGATCTGCGTTTGGAACATGCTGAGTCACAATGTGTCACCTGGTTGCACAGAGACTCCTGTGCATCTCTCTTACTGTGCTAAGGCTGTGACATATTTTCTCATTGTTTTCATCTTTGTATGGTATCACCAACTGATTTAACTTGTGTTATCACAATTTTATGCAGGATCTGCGTTTGGAACATGCTGAGTCACAATGTGTCACCTGGTTGCATGGAGACTCCGGTGCATCTCTCTTACTGTGCTAAGGCTTTGACTTCTTTTCTCATTGGTTTTCATCTTTGTATGCGATCACTAACTGATTTGATTTATCTAATCAACATGTTTTGCAGAATCTGCGTTTGGAACATGCTGAGTCACAATGTGTCACCTGGTTGCATGGAGACTCTGGTGCATCTCTCTTACTGTGCTGAGGCTCTGACTTCTTTTCTCATTGGTTTTCATCTTTGTATGCTATCACTAAGTGATTTAACTTGTCTTATCAAAATTTTATGCAGGATCTGCGTTTGGAACATGCTGAGTCCCAATGTGTCACCTGGTTGCACAGAGACTCCGGTGCATCTCTCTTACTGTGCTAAGGCTGTGACATCTTTTCTCATTGTTTTCATCTTTGTATGGTATCACCAACTGATTTAACTTGTGTTATCACAATTTTATGCAGGATCTGCGTTTGGAACATGCTGAGTCACAATGTGTCACCTGGTTGCATGGAGACTCCGGTGCATCTCTCTTACTGTGCTAAGGCTGGGCATCTTTGTATGCTATCACTAACTGATTTAACTTGTGTTATCAAAATTATATGCAGGATCTGCGTTTGGAACATGCTGAGTCACAATGTGTCACCTGGTTGCACAGAGACTCTGGTGCATCTCTCTTACTGTGCTAAGGCTTTGACTTCTAAGTTTCCTCATTTGTTTTGCTCTTTTTATACTATTCCAAAGTGATTGAAAATCAAAATTTTATGCAATCGTCTGCTTTAGCAGTATGCTGAGTCACAATGTGTCACCTGGTTGCACAGAGTCATGTGGTACATCTCTCTTTCTCTTATAAGGCTTTGTCATCTAAGTTTCTCCTTGGTTTTGCTCTTTTTATGCTATTAAAATGTGATTCATGTTTTCAAATCGAAATTTTATGCAGGAATCTGCTGTTAGATCATGCTGAGTCACGGTGTCACCTGGTTGAACGGAGTCATGTGGTACATCTCTCTTACCCCTATAAGGCTTTGACATCTAAGTTTCTCCTTGGTTTTGCTCTTTTTATGCTTTTACAAAGTGATTCAAGTTTTCAAATCAAAATTTTATGCAGGAATCTACTGTTAGATCATGCTGAGTCAGAATGTGTCACCTTGTTGCACAGAGACTTTGCAATGGTATGAAACTTGCTAATTCAGGGGCGCTGCACCAAATTAACTTAGGGTATTTTGCACCAAAATCCCTTTTTTGTAGACATTCATTTAATTTAATGAAATTGTTGACCCGAGATTAAAATATTATTATTTGGGTTCATCTTCAAGGTTGTCAAGCAGTTGTAGGTTACTTGAAGTGTTAATTTTTGCAAATGTTTGCAAATCACTCAATTTCCTGGCTTCACTATTCTTCCAATTGCAAGATTTCCAAACAATTTTACCCCATACTGACTTGGTCTAACTTTCTTAAATTTTCACATTATTTTTTTTAAATGTTGTTAAACAAAACTTTTTGATTGGCAATACAGTTCTTACACTTTGAATAAGAGGCATTTTAATTTGTATGAGGATCATGTACTGTAAAATATGTTCAGATGTAACATGCCAAAAGAAGGAAATGACGACCATTTTAAAAGTGATATGTTATTCAAATCATATGTGTCACTGCCCATTTAGGGCAACTGTTGTCAGCTCCACTTATATATAACCATTGCAAGACTGATGTCATTTTTATATGCAAAGTAAAACGTAAACTGTGTCTTTTTAAGGTTTATGGCATGTCTGTTGAAAACAATGAGTATTAAAAAAGACTAATTTTTAATATGAAACGTCTGTGAACAGTGTCTATTCATTCTGATTTAATAATGGATTTTTGTTTGTTTTGACAGTATCTTTGAATGCTATGACACTGCCTTAACAACAGATGGTAAAAAGTTTGTTTTGGAAGAGGAATGTGAAAGAAACGTCAATGTAAGTAGGGTGTTATGTTCATATGTTGCTTCTCACATTGATGTACCATTTTGTAGTTACAACTTGAGCTGTATCCTGTGAATGGTTTGGGATAATTGTGTAAGTTATTATATTACAACTCTCAAAAATTTAGAGGGCCTGTACTGTTTACTTTTGATATTTTTTTCATTATTTATATTTGTCCACTGTAAGTTGTTACTTTACTACAAAAATATTGCTAAAAAATCAATATTTTGCTTGTCAGCATAGCATTTGTATGTTTGATTGCACTGGTATTGGAAAGCAGTCGTAAGGACTTGTTTTAAACATCAGCATCCTTGTGCACAGTATACTAGGTAATCAGACTCAACAAGGAGCCACATGCATAAGCAGTGGAGGTCATCAATACCAGTGCTAAATAAGAGTATTTTAACAAATATTTTTTATTGCACACCGAACTTATATAATCATTAAACTATTACATTCTATTGAATTACATTTCCAATGTTACTGTGCACAAGTTTATGGGCTAGCCCTATCATGATGTCATACATTTTATGACATTATCTACCACAGGTTTTCATGGGTGAAAGAAATATACAAAAATGTAATAATAGTGTATGTATATTTCTATTTTTCTCACTCAGGTTTGTTGTAGACTACATCACAATTGTGTTGTTGAAGGAGGCTGAAGTTTAACTTATGTCAAGGAAAAGAATGGTTATGCTTGAAGAAGCAAATAAACTCTAGTCTTGCCACAGAAATCTAAATATACTGTTCTGCAGGGATAACCTTATTGACATTTGTCCATATTGTTATGAAATATTTTAAAACTTAAATTTTAAGGCAATTATTGTCATATTTAACCAAAACTATCATTCAAACGTTCTGATGAGACACATTAATATTTATTACACATGTCCCTTAGCAATAAGATTTTGTAAAATCGTGCCAAGATATGCAACTCTGTATTTTTGAGATTATTTTTGTCATTGTACATCTATTTTTTTCTTCAAAACTCCTTGTCAGACTTTTTGATATTCAGTATACACGTCCTTAGGATGACTTAAGTCAGATATTTTTATACAGTGAGAAAATGCAAAATTTTGTATTTGTGGAGCTATTTTTGTCAATTTTGGTCAAAAAGTGCTTGTGCCTAATTGGTGTTTATCTAATAGCTTTGTATTTTCTTATAAAAATCCCTGGAGACTACCTACGCCAAATCATTTTTCAAACTAGGGGAACCCAAGATTTTTTTATTTTTGGAGCCAATATATTAGTCTTCAAGCTTGAATGACCTATTCCAACCCTGAATACCTTGTAAATCAATTTTGAAGACACTGAAAATAATGTAGTTTTATTTGGTGCCAATTTGTAGTGAAATATGATCTAGAAAAAAGTTGTGAGACTATGTTTTGTGTAGTGGATCAACTTTAGCAAATATTTCATGGAGGAAACCCCATACACTGATGAGAGATTTCAATCTACAAGCAGGCATATGGCAAGATGCACCATACCATTAAAACAGACTCCAGTTTTTTTTTATCAGTTCCAATCATTTTGTTACATAAACAAAAAACCTGTCATGGTATCAGTTAATTAAGTAAATCTTCACAAAGATGAAGGAAGCTGAGTGAAATCATGTGTAGATTGAATAAGATGAGTGATGAATGATAATATAAGGTCACTTCACCACACAAACAGAATAAACAACGATATTAATGATGACGACCTATCCCTCTGACACCATATTGTTTTTTGATCAGTACACTACATATATTTACTCCTTCCAAGGTTCGAATTTGAACTTGAAGTAGACAATGTTGACTTACAATATATTTTGCTTGCAGTACTTGTCAAAATATAGTTGCACATTTTTATCTGAAACCAAGAAGTTTTCACATTTAATGTTACACATACTACTCGTACAACTAGGAAGTTATTTAAATCTTTCAATTTTTCTCTGACGTCCAACATTTGCAAGTTTATTGAGCTGTTGTAAGTTTCCTTCTCACCAATTTATTTGTTGTGTATATTGCACATTGTATTCTTGGCTCATCTGTGTATAACTTAAATCTGAGTAAATCTTAACATTTCAAGCAAGGACCATCAAATTTTTACTGTTGATCTACAAAATTGAAAAGTGGCTGTTAAAACAGAATTCTGCCTATGAAAATTGAAAGTTCAAACTCTTTGCAAACACAATAGCATTTTGAATAAGTGGAAATAGGAATGAATTCCTTTTTTTGTTTGTCAGATAGGAGCAATACTGTACCCTTGGTGGTATATTTTTAAATGACTTGCAGAAATTGATATTTATTATTATTGCTATTATTGCTAATTGTTGTCTGCCTGATTGAGGCTATTCTATGGATTATCTTGAATATTATCACAGTACAGCTACATGAGCCACCAGGCCGCTGCTAGTTGAAACGCCTATTTATAGGGGTTTTAACTGACTGCAAAGCTAGGCGAATTAGTATTGTAGATATTGTGAGTTCAAGCCCCATAAAATGCATCAGCAATACTGCATCAAAGTTGACCACTTTTACTGTACATGATGTTCACAAATTTAGTTCTAAGGCCATCAAGAATATTTTTATGGGTCTTTTAGGGTAATTTAACATAAGGGCCTTGGGGAGGGTCAGAGGAATGTGAGGGTAGTCACTCAAAAAATTGAAAGCTACAAGGGGGTTGTTTAAAATCGGAGAGAAAGAAGGGGATTGCTCAATTTTTGGTACAAAATTAATTGAAATACCTCTCAGATTGCACCATTTCATGAATTTTTCAAAATTCTTAATGCGACCCCCTGTCACTTCCTCTCCCCCTGGGGTGTTCTGACAGTTTTACTAAGTAAAAACAAACAGAAAACACCTAATATTGCACCAGACTGCATCATTGAACACATTAATTCTCAAAATTTCCGACGTGGCAGAGGGGACACGCCTCTCACACTTTTCCCCTGTGGGGTGTTCTAACAGTTTTACACAGATTGATAACATCTCTCATATTGCACCAGACTGCATTATTGCACACATCAATCCCTCAAATTTTCAACACGAGAGGGTACAACTCCTCTGACACTGCCCCCAGCCTCCTGACTATTCTCCTGTACTTTCAAATTCTGCCCTGTCAGATATCTTAGTGAAAACCTTGTCATGATACCCATCCAAAGTAAACAATACTGTATGGTAAACAATACTATATGGTTGGATAGTGGTTACAGCATGAGCTTTTGTATATACACTTTATTGTGACTTTGAATTTCCTTTTGGCGGTTTCATCTTTTTCAACCGTTATGAGGTAACCGATGATATTCTAGCAGGATATGAAAGGTCTGTACTATTGCTGTAGTTTTGTAAATGTTACAAATACATGTCTTGGTATTTAACTGGTCTAAGTTGGGGGGGGAGGGAGGGATCAGTCAACATTTCTGTGTAAGAGACTGGGTTACTCAAATGCATTGGGGTTGGCAGGGGGTTTACTCGAAATTTCAGAATACCATGAAATTTCCCAGACTTCCCCAAGGTCGTAAATAATGACGACTCCCTAAGTAAGATTTTTGCCACAGGAAAACGTTAATTTTATTCACTCTTCATCCTTTGTTAATATTAGAAAGTTTGATTATGTAAAATTGTGTTGTTACTTGTTGTAATCTTGAATTGTTGAAATGAATAAAATCTTGGAAAGTAAAACATGATCCTGTGTCACTGTTGTTCCTGTCTTGTTTCACCATCAGAGAAAAAAAAAGATTCTGATAAATTCACACCCCATTGCTCTACCAAAACAGAAAAATAATTGACATTCCCATAGAGGGCGTACGTCCTACTGGTACTCGTGTGATAGTCTGGTTCCCTGACCAATTTTCCCCGGTAGAGGGTGTGGGGAAAAATAGGGTCAGGTACTGGGTAGCCATCTTGAACAGAATTTTGTTCAAGATGGCGGAGGTTAGTCACCTGACAGAACATGCTACAACAAATATGGCTGCTACCATGAAAACGCCGGTTAAAATTCGACTGGATCAGAATTATGATCGAACACTGGTATCCGAACCAAAAACATTGGCACACGAGACGAGAAACATAAACTGAAAGGATTAATCCAGCAGTACGGGGAAATAGAGGTGATTGAAGGCTGGCTGTGGTATCGCAGCAGTACTTGTGGCGTGTATCTAACACGCTAGGGTCATTGAGGTCATCGCCGTCTGTGGCGTGACCCCAATGACCCGAGCAAGTTCGATACACGCCACAAGTACTGCTGATATCACAGCTAATTGAAAGCAAACTTTGTTGGAACTGTGAACGACGATTGATTTCGATGAATGGAATGGTGTCCAAATTTCGTGAAAAATGCCAGGCATCATGTCGACGTTCTATAAAGTGTCAAGAGGTGTGCTAAATCACAGTGGCTAAATCATGGAGGTAAAAAGTCTTTCTTTCTACCTCTACGGCTTTGTGGTACAAACAAGAAGTTGGTGTTAAGTGGGCCTGTAAGTGCGAAACCCAAGAAACATGAGAAAAAGTTACAAGTGTTACTTTCATCCAATCACAGCTTGTTTTATTTTAACCCAATAGCGTCCATGTTTACATTTGCCGGTACCTAAGCCTATATTTCCCCACGCCCTCTACCGGGGAAAATGGGTCAGGGAACCAGACTACTCGTGTGACAGGCTTGCAACCACATGACATACTCCGGGTGCGCGCGTACTGGTCTACAGGGTTGTATTGACAATGAAGGACATATCTTGTACGACGCATGCGTACAATCCCATGACGCTTTCATTAAGCCCTCTGAGTCAATGGGAAAAAAATTGACACGCAGTTCAGCATGGTTTTGCAAGATAAAATGCATGGGGAATTAAAAACATGACAATAGCGAATGCATTTGTCAAAAACTACTCGAACAACAGATCAGTACTGAGGACGTTACAAAGTTCTACAACTTTATATCAAGATACGAATAAATATTTAATTAGACTGCAAGGAAATCAAGGTCAACTGAAAACATGGGAACCACTTTGAGGATAGGAACCACTTTGAGGCCTTCACATACGTACCAAAAAACTGCTCTTCCTTCAGTGCAACAAATTAGGATTTCCATACAGGCTGGTCGAATTCCACTTGGTGGCATAACACAAAAGGGTAGATATTATATTAAAATATAATGATGTGACTGTCGGATTTTAGAAATTTTCTGAGCTGCTAAGCCGATAAATTCACATCGTCAACAAAAGGCTGATTTGCAAAAAGACGCTATGACGATCCGTTGATCTTGCCCAATTATCGTGTTCTAATTGTGGAATTGGAGCACATGGCAAGATGTTCTTCTTCAAAGAGCTATTGACTAGTGTGAAAAATTAATGCATACGTTCCCAAGCGATTTCTAAATCATGGGGCTAGCATAAATTTCCATCCCAGGGAGTGGGGTAGGGGTGTCCTTGTCTCAATACGGGTTTCTTCATGCTATTGTCTATTTATTTCAATACATTGGCCACTGATATTGCCAACACAGATTTAAACTGGGTATCAACCTTGGGTATTTTGGTCCTATCTCAGAACACAGCTACACTTGCTAAATCCTTTGAAGCTTTGTCTGTTGAGTTACGTATCATATCGGATTGTGTTATGGTGCATACAATCTATCGTCCACCTCCATCCAAGAAGAATGGTTTCTCTTTTGCGATGTATATGGAGGAATTTGAATCCTTCCTTCATGAAATCCAGTTCAACCGATTCATTCTATGCGGTGATTTGAATATTCACCTGGATGACCCATCGTCCTCAGAGGGTAAGCGTTTCCTGGATTTACTTAATTCATTCGACCTCGTCCAGCTGGTCAATGGCGCAACACATCGCAAAGGCCATACACTGGACGTGATCATTGCTCGCTCTATTGATGCTGACCTGTTGGCAAATGTTTTACCAATAGACATGTGCTTTCCCGATCACTATCCAGTATTTTTCGTCATCAATTTATCAAGACCAACCAGAGCAAGTGGCAAAGAAATATCGTATCGTCAGATTCGGAAAATAAAACTTGATAACCTGTCAGCCGACATCGATCGATTTGTCTCGGAGACAGCATCAATTGATGACCTTAATCACCTTGTGTCTGAATACACAACGTCCATGAAGAGCATTGTTGACAAACATGCCCCAGTGAAGACCCGTGTTATCAATCAAAAAATTGAGGAGCCATGGTATAATGATAACATCAGGGCTGCGAAGCAAGTACGGAGACGATATGAAAAATTGTGGAGAGATTCTGGACTTATGGTACACCGTCAGATGTTTGTGAATCAGCGTGATAATGTGAATTCGATGATTGATGATGCAAAAACGAACTTCTACACGGGCATGATTGAGGACAGTACCTCTGATTCGAGACGTCTGTTTCGCGCCGTATCGAATTTATTAGGGTCGGACACTCGTGTTGATCCCTTATCGGATACAACCCCGTCTGAGAAGGTTGAGGCTTTTGCCAAATTCTTCTCGGATAAAATCAAGAAAATTCAGCTTGGATTCCCGGCTATTGACACTGACGTTATCACTGCCTCCGACTTTGAACCTGCTACGGCTGATGAGGTGCGTCGCATTGTGATGAACTGCCCAAACAAGTCGAGTTTTATGGATCCATTGCAAACTAAATTGGTCAAAGCCTGTA
>LD345158.1:139539-152804 GCA_001465055.1 Ptychodera flava | reverse complement strand
ATTGTATCAGGGGTGTGCAGTATTGGATGTTGAGTCACCGTTTGAAGATGAATGACAGTAAGACGGAGGTCATCTGCTTTGGAACGAGGCATTCCCTCTCCCGTCTCAGGCCTGTGGATGTTACAATAGGCGGCTCCCTCGTGAATTCGGCGCCAGTTGTCAAAAATCTTGGTGTTCTTCTCGATAGCCAATTGACGATGGAGCGGCATGTGACATCCACATGCAGGAGTGCATACTTCCATTTACGGAATATAGCTCGCATCTGTAAATTTCTCCCACGTTTGTCACTTGAAAGGCTCATTCATGCTTTCATTTTTTCTAAGTTGGACTATTGCAATGTATTGTTTCTTGGGCTTCCCTTATGTTTACTACAGAAATTACAGCTAGTTCAAAATAGCGCGGCTCGCTTATTGTCTGGCTGCCGCAAGTATGATCACATATCTCCTGTTTTAAGATCACTTCACTGGCTCCCAATCGAGCGTAGAATTGAATTCAAAGTCTTATTACTGGTTTTTAAGGCACTTCATGGTCTTGCGCCTATCTATATCATTGACCTTTTAACACCCAAGAGTAATACGCGCCGTCTACGTTCTTCAGATTCGGGCTTGCTTGAGGTTCCGTTTACGAGGTCTTCATTCATATACAAACGGGCCTTCAGTCGTGTCGCTCCGCGTTTATGGAACGATTTACCGGCTGATATTAGAATGTGCAATACCATCGATTGTTTTAAGAAACGTCTAAAAACGCATCTTTTCCGCAAAGCTTTTAATTAATTGTCTTTTTAAGATTTTATACATTTTCCTGTGTCTGCATGTTTTTTTAGTGTCAAAGGTTTGTTTATATTTTTACATTTGTGAACCGTTTAGAGCATTTTATGGATTTACGGTATAGAAAAATAAAAATTATTATTATTATTATTAGAACTGATTCCGCAAAAATGTCTTTCTCTCCTATGTTTGTCATTTATTTGTCCTGTGATCATGTGACGTTAAGTTTTATTACCATATTGCGGCTATTATCTGATGCCTTTGATTACCTAATGCACAAGGCAAATGAGGGTAAGTTACTAATCTGCAGACGCTGTCACCTGATTATCACCGTATTAACTTTGAAAAAGTCAACAACGAACGCACCAGCAAGTGTATAATAGGAGACTAATTTGGTTATAACCTATTATTTATTATGGACCGGAAAACAACAGTTTAACATGTCAATTTGATCGAGATCTCGGTAAAATGGAACACAGATGTTTGGTTATGTAATTGAAGGAAAGCATTGCTCAGAATTGATCAACTGTCATTTTGCATCCCTTCTGTATCAATGTACTCTTTAGTCTTTGCATATTTTCTGATCGTTTCTGTGGTAGCTTGAATGTGTACCGGATTATTTTCCCTTTTGCTGATCTTGTATCTTATGTTAATAACAGTCTGTGTTGTTTTCTCATCATCGGTAAAAAATTCGAGACATTCTCAAGAAGTTTCTCTTTTTCCGTTAAACTACAGACCTTCCTTAGTATGATTACGAGCGATAACATGGTGCCTTTATATCTATTTTTACCCTGTTTGGCGATCCCATATAAAAAGGTAATTAGGTAATTTTCTATAGTTCTATGCAACATTTCATCTTGAATATGCTGTAATTCACTGTCATTGTGTTTCTGATCCACATCATGATGACACATGGTATAGAGTCTAATATTAGTTTTGTTTCTCAAACTGTCAGAAACAGTAATTATATATTTTAAAGTTAGCCATAAAACTTGAATAAAGTAGACTACAACATGTCTTCTTTGGACTGTTAATTTTGTGAAATGCTGTCCACTTTTACTACAATGCAAAAAGTTACACTCAGCGATGTACTATTTCTGAAATCCGTATTTGTTCAAATATTGTAAGAAAGTTAAGCAGGATTTTTCACACAATTTGTATTGTGGTGTACATACTGTAGAGGGCTAGCACAGCATATCACCTAGCACAAAGATGATGCGATGCTTTGCACTTATATCTAAGTGCACAAGTACATATTTAGTCCCCACGGATGTTACTTATAGGTTTGGTCATGACCGTATGTCCGTGCGTGTGTTTGTTTGTCTGTCTGTCTGTCTATCTGTGTGTTTGCGTGTGTGTGGTGCATCCATCTGTCCATTCACGCAAATTTTTGAAAGATGCCTAGGGCGATTTCATTTAAACTTATTTCAACGAAAGCTCCACATTAATTTGTTCTGTGATACGATACAATATGGCCCGCTGACAGCCATTTCCTATCCTGTATTTGATGTCAATGCGCCCGTTCACGCACACTTCTGAGTGATGCTGCGAGCGATTGCATTCAAACAGGGTACAACCATAATTTCTAATGTCATACATATCCACGTCGATTTTTTGTAACACAATCCGATATGGCAACATGACGGCCATCTTGTTTCCAGTATATTTTGTCCAAAGCCAATACTCAGACAGGTTTTGCCACATGTCTTTCAAATTTGACACCTGGACAACGCACTGTAACTTACATTTGGACGTAAATTATTTATGCAATATAATCTAACATGGCTGCCAGACGGCCATGTTTGTTTTTATCGATTGTGTTAATGAATAAAAACGAACTACAATATGATGCCTGGAAACAGTCTATGTTATGGATGCATATTCAACACAGCTTTTTAGGGCAATCAGAAATCATTGTTCTTGATGGTAGATATGTAATGAAATTATATATCGCAATTTCAAGGATATTTTTGTACCCATAACCAAGATATCAATGCAGTTGACCAAGCAAACCAAGTTTCTCTAATATTTATTTGGCAAACCCCAATACTGCTAGCCCCCAAATGGTTGACGTCAAAACATATAACAAGAAACATGAGAAAACCCCTTAGCACAAACTCTGTTGCTAGAAATTCATTGCAATGATAATACAGAAGTGTAGACAATGTTTCCTATCCCATAAACACCCTGTCTTTTTTAAAATTAACAAGCGTGTTTACAAACTTGCACAGGGGGAATGGTAAGAGTCAGAGTAACTTTATAATGACAACAAGAGTGCACTCAATCAGGTGTGAAATGGTTGATCTGGCTACTGTTGGTACACATGCCCCATAAATTTTAAAGCACAGTATCGTTCAAGAGGTTTGTTTTTTAGGTGAGGAAATCACTAAAATTTACTAGAATCATGTCTCTAATAGGGCTATTTCTGACTTATATGATATGTATATATGTATATATAATTATATATATATATATATATATATATATATATATATATATATATATATATATATATATATAAATGTGACGTAGTGTCATGTGATTATTATTCATGAGCTATCATTACTATTGATGAGGGCATGTATATCTCTCTTAGCCCACGTGTACTCAAGCCAGTCTCCAGCTTAGCGTCACTCTATGTACATAGCTTAGAGCTTAGTGTAATAAAGTAGCATCTTAGATTTTATCGTGCTCGCTGTTTCCAGTCGTCTTTACATCCCTTCATCATTGGAATACCAGCCTTGCCGGCCCGACAAGCTACCAAATAACCGACAATACCAATGTGACCTCGGTCATATCATATTGGTGGCAGCTTATGGGATTCTAACTTAAATTCTTAAGACGGACTTGGAGGAAACCTGGTTGTAACAAAGCTTCACCTGTGAGTACTTATAAGCCGTGTGTAAGACACCTTCGGAACTTTGGCAAATAACTGTGTGCTACTAAAAGCTGAGAGACTCAGAACGAACGCTTCTGGGGTTGTTGTAACCTGACTTTGCTACAAGCAGCAAGTTAAATATCTGCTGGAACTTTGGAGAGTTATCTGCAGGGAGAAACTGTTGTCATTTTATGTATGCATTGGTGTGGACCAGCATAGCAAAATCTCCGGTACCTGAGATAGCCCAGTTTAACTGAATTTGCTGATCAACTTATAACTGGTTCAGACGTTGCCGTGTGTACGGAGCTGTAAACCAAAGACGGGAAGTTGGATTGTGAGCACTGTCAACCTGGTGGAGAAGTCAACCATAAGCCAGTTCACAGAAGATGGGGACAATTAAAGAAGGCAAAAGAACTTTTGTATGAAGTGAACTTAATTGAAACTTGCCAAGGACACTGTCATGGAAGCAACCGGACTTGCTTTTTTATGACTTTTGAATTTCTTGAAAATTTCTGTATGCAGATAATTTTCACAATCTTTTTGTTTCAGTATTTAAATCTTTCCGTATATGTTGGAAGACATACCCTGTTGATGCAAAAGACTGTAAGTACTAATATAAACACTTATTGAAACAAAGTCTTAACTATCTAAAGATAGCTTGTTTTTCTGGTGTGAACGCCCCTTAACTAAGTACCTGTGTAAATCGTATGACAGGAAATTTGCATTTCTGTGATTATGCACTTGTGTATCTTTTCATTAGCGACGAAAAAAAAAGATAAGAAGCCGTGGAAAATACTATCATTCAGTTGCATTCAATTCAGAAATTTACACTGACTGGGTGGGGTCAACGCACAAGGTGGTTGATACCATTGCATTCTAGGGGTGACCAGGTTAGTGCATATATTTTACTACAGCTGCGTGGTAGTGAGTGAATGATTATGTCAGATACGGAGGCTGAAGTAAGCTTTCCCAGTATACCAGCCTTGCCGGCCCCGACATGCTACCACAAAACCGACAATACCATCGTAACCTCGGTTATTTCGGTCAAAAAGCCAAGGCCTGACAATTAAACAAAAGCCTATTGATGATTATGGGGCAACAAGTGGTTTAAGTGGAAGAGAACTAGCTGAAAACCTGTTGCATCAAAAAGAAATTTTTCAGCTCAAATTGAATCTGTATAAACAAGAGCAGGCAAATCACGCGCAGCATATAGAGAGAGAGAACGCATGCATGTAAATGCAGAAAAACAAAAACATGAGCAAGAAAAAGAAAAGCATTTCTAGAACTAAAGGCAGAAAGAGAACAGCGCGAACACGATTTTAAAATGAAAGAATTAGATTTAAGAGCGAAAGCAAATTCACATGATGCAAATCGGGAGTTTAATGATTGGACTGCTAAGCTCCCTCAGTTCAAAGAAGATGACAATGTTGACACACATTTGCGTACATTTGAGAGGCTAGCTCGAACGTACAGTTGGCCTAAGCGGATTTGGCCAAAGAAATTAGCTCTGACTCTTGTTGGTAAGGCCCAGGAGGCATATTCTAGGTTGAAAGAAGACGATGCCCTGGATTATGATAAGCTCAAAGTTGCTATACTTAGTTAGTATGAGCTCACCAGCGAGTCATACAGAGTTAAATTCAGAGTTTGCAAACATACAGATGAGGAGACATTCTGTAAGTTGGGTGATATTGTTGCCGATAGTTTTGACCGCTGGATGGACACAAGTGGGGTTCCGTCCTTAAGTGGTGACGAAAAATATGAATGGGTACGTGAACTATTCATAATTGAGCAATTAGTTGAGGGTGTACCCAAACAAATGCAAACATGGTTGAAGGAAAGGGATCCTGAAAACTATAAGGAGTTGGTAAAACTTGGTGAGACTTATAAATCTGCTCATTCTGGCGCTGCTATTGATCAGACTGAGCGGAAGCGGGGTTTCAAAAGTTCAAACAATAAAAATAAGCAGCAAAAGGGTGAGGGAAAAAAGTCTGATAACTCATCCCGGAGCGGTAACAAGACAAAGCCCTCAGCTGCATGTTATACTTGTGGGAAAACTGGTCATTTTGCAAGGAATTGTCCTGAACAAAAGTCTCATAAAAACGCAAGTTCAGCACAGACAAAGGTCGTTGGCCTTATCAGAAGTCAGGATGACAAAGGCTCTGATATTTGGGCTGAATTTGGTAATGAGTATCTACTTGGGAGAAATACTTACATTGGGTGTTTAGACGATGAACCAGTGAGTATTTAGAGGAACACGGGTTGTTGTCAAACCTTGGTAAAGCCAGAGGTCGTACAACAATCTAACTATTTGCCTGGAGAGACTTTCAATATTAGTTTTGCAGACGAAACAGTGCACAAGGCGCCCGTTGTCAAAGCCCACATGGAAAGTGAAATTTTCACTGGACCTTTACCTATGGGGGTATGGAAAGGTATACGCAAGGACGTTCTGCTAGGTGAGGACGCACTTGCCTTGCAGGATCGCCGTGCGTTAGTGGTCACAAGACGTCAAAAGAAAGCGCAGGACGAGCGCGAGGCTATAGTTAAGCGAAATGAAATGGCGTCTGGTGAGATAGCAATACCTGTTGAGGAACTGCCGACTCTCAGTGAAGCGGAACAAAGTGATGATGACTTCGATGAGGAAGTAGAATCATCTAATGAAAGTAACAGTGGTTCGAAACACATTGACAAGGTCAATGAAATCCAAGAGGTGAATGGGTCATGTGACGAACACGATGATTCACTGGGTATCTCTAGATTGTTTGATGAGGACAATTTAAACGATTGGAAAGCGGATGATACCTCCCATGATGCATCAGCCCTTGACAAGCCATTTGATGAGACTTCATCAGATCTGAGTGACATCAGTGATGACGAGTAAAGTGATGACGTCACTTCTAA
Source organism: Ptychodera flava (assembly GCA_001465055.1). Lineage (NCBI taxonomy): Eukaryota > Metazoa > Hemichordata > Enteropneusta > Ptychoderidae > Ptychodera > Ptychodera flava. Next base: position 146,261 of record LD345158.1, on the reverse strand, counting down.
AGTGTCCAAGAATATTGCCACTGGATTAAAATGTCAGCAGGAATATACTGAAATATTAAGATAAGATCAGTACAAGTTAAGAGAACTTCAATCGGCCGATCCTACTCTTGCAAAGGTGCGAGAGCATGCAGATGCAAATCAATCTTCAGAAAATCAAACTGGATTTTTCTGGCGCACCTTATTTTTCTTCAAATAAGGTGCGTGAAGTTAGACAAATTGTAGTACCGGTGGAATGTTGCAATGCATTGTTAAGAGTGTCACATGACATACCTCTGTCAGGACATCTTGGCATTGATAAGACTGAACAAACGCTGCTACAATACTATTATTTGCCCGGCATTTTCAAGGATGTTTCAGAATACTACAGGACTTGTAGTCCATGTCAAAAATCTGCGAGCCAGAGAGCGTCCGAGAAGGCGCCTCTTGTTTCGATGCCTATCATAAATATACTGTTTAAGTTAATCACAATGGATATTGTGGATCCCTTGAAAAGAAGTCAACGCGGAAATAAGTTTATTTTAGTCATCAGACCAGGAAGCCGAGACGGTTGTGATGGCGTTGATCGAAGTTTTTAGTTGTATGGGACTACCTGGTGACATTTTGACAGACCAGGGTACAAACTTCATGTCACATCTTATGACTGATATGTGTGTGAAGTTGAAGATCTCAAAGATTCGAACTTCCCCGTATCACATGGCAGGAAATGGATTAACTGAGATGTTTAATGGTATTTTCAAGGCTATGTTACAACATTTTGTAGCAGAAGATCCAAAAGAGTGGGACCGATATTTTCCGTACCTTCTTTTTGCGTACAGAGAAGTACCGCAAGCAAGTACCGGTTTCTCACCTTTCGAGCTAATGTATGGTCGAAGTATAAGGGGACAACTCACTGTGATCAAGGATCAGTGGACTGAGAAAAGTTCACAGGAGGAAAACTTGGCGCAATACATAATAACGATGTGAGAAAGGCTTGCCGACATGAGAAAATTGTCAAAAAGAACATGGGAAAAGCCCAAGCAAGACAAAAGAGGTGGTATGATAGGGGAGCAAGGAAACATTTTTTAGGAACGGTGATAAAGTACTTGTACACTTACCTTCCTCTACGCATAAGTTGAGTGCTCAGTGGCAAGGATCATTCACTGTGGTGAGGAAAGTCTCAAACGTTGATTACAAAATTGAGCGAGGTGGCCATAGAAAACCGAAGCGGGTTTATCATATCAACATGCTGAGAGCATGGAAAGAGAGAAATAAACCAGTGTATTTTGTTGACACTGTTGATGCTGGGTGCAACAAGGACATAGAAAACTCTATGTACTACACACTGGAGGATCAGAGCACAGAGACATGGAGAGATGTAGTAATTGCGGATTCGGTAACTGCGGATCAGCGTGCAGAACTGTTACGCTTACTGCAAGAGTACAGTGATGTTTTAATTGATGTACCTGGTTGTACTGATCAGTTAGAACACGATGTGATAACTACTGACAAAACGACACTTTGTCAGAAGCCATATCGTCTACCACAGGCAGCTAAACAGACAGTTAAAGAGGAACTGCAGAAGATGCTGAAAGCTGGAATTATTACTGAATCAAAGAGTCCCTATGCCTCGCGTATCGTTTTAGTAAAAAAAAACATGATGGTATTCGATTTTGCGTAAACTATAAAAGACTGAATCAGGTAACTGTATCTGACGCATATCCTATGCCTAGAACAGATGAATTGATTGAGGAAATCGGCGGATCGAATTATATATCGACGATCGATCTCACAAAGGGATATTGGCAAGTTCCCTTGAGCAAACGTGCTCGGGAAAAGTCCGCCTTTATCACCCTTTTGGACTGTATGAGTTTACTGTTATGCCATTTGGGATGAAAAATGCGCCAGCCACTTTTCAGAGGCTAATGGATAAGACATTCAATCAGCCCAGAGAAAAAGCATATATGGATGACTTGGGTCCACATAAACATTCATGGGAAGATCATGTTAAACACCTGCGCAGCATATTTGAGAGGTTACGTAGTTTTAAACTAACTGCTAGACCAACGAAATGCTATCTTGATGGCAGTGAGGTTTCTTTCATTGGTTAAAGTGCTGGAAGTGGAACAATAAAACCCATGGCAGATAAGGTTAATGCTGTTGTCAATTATCCAACACCAGTGACAAAGCGGGATGTCAGATCATTTTTTAGGATTAGCAGGATACTACAGGAAATTTATCCAACATTTCTCTGGCATTGCGACTCAATTGACTCAGCTGACGTATACAAATAGCCCAGCCAATGTTCAATGGACTCAGAGCTGTGTGGATGCTTTCCAGAAGCTGAAAGATGCTTTAGCATCATCACCAGTTCTGGCGGTTCCTGATTATAATAAGCCGTTTCTGGTGCAGACAGACGAGTCTGACCATGGCATTGGTGCGATTTTGTGTCATTATGATGACAAGGGAGAGGAACATCCGGTTCAGTATATTAGCCGAAAATTACCCTACTATAGAAAGAGAGTGTTTAGCCATTGTTTGGGCTGAGGAAGCTTTGAATCCTTACTTCTATGGGAGATAGTTTACAGATCACAATCCATTGGTTTGGTTAGACAAAATGTGCAGTAAAAATCGTAGGTTGTTGCGATGGAGATTAATACTGCAAGAGCATCAATTTAAGATTGAGTACAAGAAGGGCAGCAAAAATACAAATGCAGACGCATTGTCGCGAATATGGAGCTCGGATGTACGGTAGTGAGGAGTGAAGGTGCATGAATGATGTAGTGAAAGGGCTGTAGTGACCTGATATACACTGTTTTCAACAATGCATGTTGAATTTTCAACCCTTATAGTAATGGTGTTTGCCCAGGTTGCTGTACCCGACTTAGTCAGTAGTTTTTTTGTCATGTACTTTCTTTTAGATTGAGCAGTATTAGTATTGTATTATTTCATTTTGATTTTTGCTGATTTTCTGAATTATTTTGCCATACTAGTGATGTAGACTCCCTGTCTCCATCAAAATAAGGAGGAAGGAATGTGACGTAGTGTCATGTGATTATTATTCATGAGCTGTCATTACTATTCATGAGGGCATGTATATCTCTCTTAGCCCACGTGTACTCAAGCCAGTCTCCAGCTTAGCAGCACTCTATGTACGTAGCTTAGATTTTAGTCTAATAAAGTAGCATCTTAGATTTTATCGTACTCGCTGTTTCCAGTCGTCTTTACATCCCTTCATCATTGATGTACCAGCCTTGCCAGCCCCGACACGCTACCACATACCAACAATACCAACGTAACCTCGGTTATATCACAATAAATAAATAAATATATATATATATATATATATATATATATATATATATATATATATATATATATGTGTGTGTATATATATATATATATATATATATATATATATATATATATATATATATATAAATGCTTAAACTTTGGAAAACGTACAACTCTCGTTAGATACAATTTATTTGCGATGCGATGTAAGGCTCTTGTTTATATCTTGCGTACGAGGTTAAGGAAACCAGTCATCATGCTTCGATAACCAACCTTGGAAATAAACCTTGGTGTTCACGTCATCGATGATTAATTTGCGGACAGAGATCTTCGAAAAGTGAGTCGCACGGTAAAATCATTATGGAAAGTGGCAAAAACTGTTAATGTTCCCTTTTTATACCTTATGATGGCTGGCGGCCGGATCTACCATGTGAATAACACTTTCAGGTGAACATCAACGAAAACAGTAGCCTCTAGTCCCATTTTCTACGTATTCAACTATCTGCCAAAAGTATGTTAATTTATCTTGTGTATCCTCTTGAGTTCATATTATCAAGGAATGCCCATATAAATGCTTCGCACTACAATCTGTTACTAAATAAGAACTGAGTTCCATTGGTCATGAATATATCCATTGCAACCCCAGAAAACGAGACGAAAGGTTCGCCAGGCACCACTGCAAAGGCTCTGACTTTGGCCAGGGTGGAACCTGCAAGGGAGACCAACACGGACCCCGCTGATATTACCATGGGTGATGCATTACCCAAATCCATCATGTTAGAAAGTGACAGTAAATATCTGAATTGGATAGCAGAGTTAAAAACTGCCCGATGATAATTACGTTCATTTACAAATTAATTAATGATGGACTCGCACAATTATAAAGTACCTCAGTCGCTTGTTTTCCGAAACATGCTGGCCTGCTGTGCTGAAGTAAACACCGTCTTTAGGGACTGGACATAAATTACAGGGGGTGGGCCGGTGTTTGTTGGGGGTGGGTCACCATTTTTCGCGCAATCAGTTTTGAAGGATCATAAAATTTTGTGCAAGCCTATGGGGGAGGGTCGCCTTTTTTCATTTATCAAAGCTGCAATTGCATGTGCACGTATTGAAGAATATGGAATACTGAAAAAAGAAAAAATACCTCCTGGCACTTTCATTTTTTGCCATTAACGACTGGAAGCTTCAGGTCGAACAACTTTTTCAGAATCAGATAGCCTATGAGTTATTTGTAGTTTCCTCATAGCCAACAATGTATAGTGAATCAACATTTTGGTGAAATTCCAAAATTGTTTCAAAAAAACCCGCCCACCCCCCTGTAATTTATGTCCAGTCCCTTAATATATATTACGGCTGCCGACCAACGCGTGTTGGAAAACGAGCAACTGAGAAACGTACCAAGTAATTCGCCACGCATACCATAACAAAAAAAGAAGCAGACAATGTGCAATAGAGTTGATTTTCACGCCATTTGCTTGCCACAGAAATTTATCCATTCACGAGTATCATTCATCGTTGTGTCGTGTTTCCCTATGTCGGCACGCGTAGAATATACCATCATTCTGTGACGCGTGACGCGCATCAATTAAACATGTCAATCATGACATGGTGTCAACAATATAGCCATCGTCAAGTGTGACCATCTTTCGTTACGGTATCAGGGTGTACATGACAAAATTTCTCTTCGGGAGTTTCCTGGTGTTGATCAATTCGTTCTCACCTTTGGCTGTAATCCGGTTAATGGCAGTCTTCACCGCCGTTTGAATTGGAGGATTACAGCCAAATGTGAGAACGACTAAACCTACAACGTTTGTGCCAGCTTGATTTGGCTTGAAATTTAACAACAGTTGTATCTGTTAAGAGTGAAGATACTCTTTGAGTAAATTCTGCACGAAAATCAAAGTAATTTTTGATTGACACTGAGTTTTGAAAAAAAGGTTATAGTCAGCCCGAAATGACTGCTGATACAGGCCGCAAGAAAAGTAACAATAATATTTTTATTTGACTAAATTTACGATGTCCCTAAAATGATTTTTGACACTCTAAACTATTGTCAATGGAATAATTGTTTCAGGCCCAACATAGTTATCATGGAAATATCTGGCAAAAAAATTGTGTATGTTATGACTAAACACCAGATATTGAGAAATTGCTCAGCAACCAAAGCAACTTTTAATGGGATTTGGGAAAAATTGATACTGTCAACTTCAAATGTTCAAAATGGTTTCCATTGAAAAACGTGGAACAGTAGAGTACATTGCATTTGATTTTTCAACCAAGATACTATCATTTTCCAGCAATTAAAGTTTTGCTGTGGGACTGTGTAAAATCGTCTCTTTTCAACCACAACATTATTGCATAAATGATTGAAACATATTTCGTAAAGAAAGATCATTTTGTTTTATTGCGACTCGAAAAACAAACATTGTGAAGTTTTGTGGCAATGTAAGCAATTTTTTAGTTTATTGGCAAAATTGATACTTTTAACCTCCAATTGGTTGCCATAGAAGGAAGTGATACAGAAGTGGAGATTAAAATTGTTTTTTTTTCAAGTGTTGACAATCTGATTGTAAAATTTTCGGAGCAGTTTTTTTTTATAGTTTTGGAAAACTGATATTTCTAGCTCCAAAATGATTAAGATTGAAATATTATAATAAAAAGACCAATCAGGCCAATATTGTGAATTTTTGAGACATTCTTAGCCTTTTCAATGTATTTGACAAAACTCTTATGCTTTCGATCCCAAAATAATTGCCATAGAAACATCGACCATTAGAAGGACACTATTTGTGTTTGTTTCGACTAAAATACCCCGTATGCGCTAACATTTTCGTGAAAATTGAACTTGTTAATATTCGAATTATGATAACCATATAATTATTCGTTCAAATATTTAACATTTGTCATGGGAAAAAATTCTGAAAATTTAGACCTTAAATCTCTCATTTGGATCTCGTTGGCCACATCTTGCCTTCTTATACCTGCAAAATAATGGTAGGCCACCCAAAATGTATGTACAAAATTGCATGACCCTTTAAAAGTTCTTGCACGGAAAATAGTCACCCGCCCCTGTAATATTTTCCCAGTCCCTCAGTTACTCTGCATGTGTATTGATTCACACGGCACTTTTAGGTGACACTCTAGTCCCCACTTCGGAAAGGTAGCTTGAATGGAACTCTTCACTGAAATGATTTATAGGTACAGCTTACTACTCTTGATAAAAATTCTTTTAAATAATGACGACTAAACTCAACAGCTTCCAGATTCCGTTTTGAATTTCCTTTTTTTTTTGACACACCTCTGGTTTGGTAACTTTGACTCTGAATTTTATCATTCCCCATAATCACAGAGTAACATAAACAGAGTGGCAACACTTGCATGCCTTTTGTTCCATGGTCGTCTCGGTAGACTATTGGCTTTTCAAATTAAAATGAGCTTCAAAGGTGTTAAAC
>LD345158.1:120285-130583 GCA_001465055.1 Ptychodera flava | reverse complement strand
TAACAAAGCAGCGTGTCCTGACTAGTCTGACACCAAAACCCGTGTCGGCCAGCTCTCACAATCTAAACTATAACATCAGTTGCCATTTTAAGTATTGTGTAGCTTTGCACAGAAGCTTTCCCACCGCAAACATACGTAGTTCACCACAATCTTACAAAAATTGGACATTGTACACTGAAAATTGAAATAAAGGCACTAGCAGTGTTTCAGTCACAGTTTTGTAGGAGGGAAATTTCAATACTGTAAGCAATAATACGCCACCCTTAAAACTGTGTAATTTTTTTATAAAAATGAAAGAGTCCTCTTTGAAAATAGGCCAGAGAACTGACGATCTAGATGATGAAACTATTTAATAATTCTCAAATATCATAACTTTGATTTTCTTTGTTGAGAAGTCAAAAATATTGGTTGGGCGAAATTTGTCACCGATTGATGAGAACAAAGCGTCTGCCATGTGATTGGTCACACTGGAACTTTTCATTATACGTTCACGGTATGCAACATTGCCACATTTAGTACGTTCGAATCGTTGATATAGCAAAGTGTACACGTTAACAATAAATACGATTATATGCTGACAAGGAGACGTAGAAGAAATACCGTTGAGTTGATAGTACCTGGACACCACCATGGGAATAAGACATTCTCTGAAAATAGAATTGTTATGAAAAAAACAAATATGCATCACAGGCGAATGGGTACGATGTGTACCGCCATTCTGTGTCCTGTTTCGTTCGGCGAGTAGCTTTGTGTACTGTAAGTTTAGGTCATATTATCTACAAAACACTGGTTGTCTATTTTGAGAACAGCTAAGATTCTTTTGATTTCAAAGTCAATTTTGTGTGATATGTTGAACATCTAATTTGTACAGAACTCACCTTTGACATCTGCCGCCTCAGAGCCAGAAGATGCAGGGCCCCGAGTGACTGAATAACTTCCAATAAAGATAATCAACAGCTGCAGCTTGCAGAAGCTCATCGTGGTGTCTAAGAGGCTTGTTGCCAAAATGCTTTTGCCAATGTCCGTGAGTTTTAGGAGTAGGAACTTTTGTTCGTTGTTAAATTCGTCTCAGGAACTAACGATATCAAAAACTTGACCTGAAGAAAGGAAGCCAACATCAGGGTGTACCTTCTGCCGGGGAGCCGCAATCCGTCTCTTCTTGTCAGTTTGTAATTCAGCTAGTTTGATATACTGCGCAATATCAATTAAGGTAGAATGTACCCCTTAGGGACGGATAATTGAACACACCAACTTTTACAATATTCGTTATGCCTACCGCTTGTTAGGCTCATTTTGAAGCTTTTGAAGTAAATATAATTTTTATCTGCTTAGTTTTGTAAAAATTGGGAATTTTATTATCCCCATAGAGATAACACAGGGACAGCGGCCATTTTGAATTTGAGACATTGGTAAATATTGGTTAATTTGTTTATCTAGTACTGAAATTTGCACGTCGGCGCTCATTTTTATTTTTGGTTTTGAAAGGAATTGACAAAAGTGGCATTGAGGAATGTTTGAACAAAAGTTTAAGTCTTTCATTTCCAAGGCGCGAAGTGACTTCAGTACACAACAGTACACAGTGCGATTCTGTCGAATGCCAGCCCTTTGAGAATAGGCAATTAATCATGCGAATTCCTCCATCTTTAGGTTTTCATCACTTTTTTCTTTCTTATCTAATGGAGTGGAACATTTCCAATGACAATACAATTACATCAAGTTAATGATCCGTTATTGCGACGGTATTCATTTAGCTATCATTTTTTTTTTGTAATTTTTACGCTTCAAGCTGATTAAACGCAGCCTTTATTAATTGTGAATTTAGGCGTGGGTAGATCATTGGCTCTTTCATGGTAGTCTTTGTACACCGGTATGCCACGACTCTGCAGTCTAAAAAATAACAGAATAAAATAATTTTCTCTTGAAATTGTTTTTATATAGCTTTATTGATGTGACCCAATGCGATGATCAGAAACTGAAAAGTGCAATGTTTTCAATCGGCATATTGAATATTAAGCACACTAGGGCCAGTTGTATTTTAAAAGCCAAAACGTTGTTTTACATGCATCAGATATTGATGCATGATAATGCCAAGTACTATAGAAGTTATACCAATGAAAGCGTGATAGCGCTAGCGTGTCAAATATTCCTCCAAAGTATATCGAGCGTTGTAATGGGGATAAAAGAGAAGTCCTACCTTCTCGTAAATATCAGCAATAGGATTGCAAATGACATGTTGGGGCAAATATGCATGATAGATAGGTTATTGGTTGTTTTTTTTGTTCAATTAGCAGTGCAGTATCCATTTGTTTTCGTTTTTATTGTGACTTTAGGCGTGGGTGGATCATAAGCAGTCCCAGTATACAGAAATTTCATTATCATGCAGTGTTCAAGTTTACAGAGTAAATAATTTCCTCTTGACAACGTATTGGAATACTTTAAATATACCCATAATCTGCATACAGTTCTTTGAATTACACTGGAACAAAATACCCTTTTAGTCTGTGTTACAGCAACATTAATTTTCACAAAATGGGCAAGTTTATAGAACAGTTTTAATTTCAGTTTCTCGGCTTTTTAAAAACTGGTCACATTAAACTTAAGAAAATCGAGAATTCAAAATCATACCGAAGAACACTTAAAGCGATGCATTACAAATGTTGGTAACTATAAGTCTTTGTCAGATTTAAGGCAGTGGGCTACTCGAAAAAGAAGCATTTAAACGATAAACCATAGAGAAAGATAGATAGAGTCGCAACGGGTATTGTTTAAGGCGTGAAGCGGTTACGTAACCCATCCATGTTCGCCTCGCCTCAGGTTGCTCTCGCCTCTCTTTTCCGAAGAGTGCCGACCATGAATCCTTCGGTAATTTTCGGATTTTCGCCAATTGTTAAGCGAAAGTATGTTCGGCAAAGTTTGTGTTGTTGTTTTCGTGCGCTGCTGAGCAGAATTGACGTGCGAGCGAAAACGGGAGTGTTTTGAGCTTCAGGAAAGTGAGTTTTACCGTTTTAAAAATTCCTCTCATATTTTTATGAATATATAATGAGTGTGTTTGAACCAAATTTGAAAGTCTTTTATCGATACTGTCTGGTTTTATTCAATGGTTTACGGTCAGTCATACCGTCTTTCACACGTGCGTCAAGGAAGGACATGTTTATGAAACTGCTGGCGTGTTATGTTTTGATTGGCGTGAAGCAGTGTTTCTGCCTGAGAGCTCACAATTTGACACAAAGTAACTATGGTTGCTACGCGACTGGCAGTACGATGCCATCTCGTCGTATTGTTCGCATAATCTCGCGTAATTATCAACCACAAACGAAGCCTCCAAAAAGTTTAACACCTTTGAAGCTCATTTTAATATGAAAAGCCAATAGTCTACCGAGACGACCATGGAACAAAGGGCATGCAAGTGTTGCCACTCTGTCTGTATGTTTCTCTGTGGTTAAACCATACTCTTACCATATCAAAAATAAAACTCAACGGTAGCTTTGCACTGTTTAGTACTAGAGACACGAATTACCTGACATCTACCTATATATGGCCGCCCTCTCTGATTTAAATGATAGCTTCATGGGGAAAAATTGTAATTTTTGAACAATTTATCTTTCCCGAGAGCTTTAAAATGACACCTCACAAGTGATAGATCAAAATCGTACTGTAAAAAAAATTGAGAGTCCAATTTTAAGAGTGAAAATTCATGTATTTTTTATGTACAGAACAAAATCTATAATATTGACGTAATAATCCTTGTTTAACATGAATGATCTATTGATAATAAAAACAAAGCAAAAATTGCGCTGTCGTCTATATTTTTATCAAGAAATATATTGACGCCAGAATCTGGTTTTGCACTTTGAACGTATTGGGTGACATCCTATATCATGGCAAACATGATATTTTCATAATCAAATTGAGTTTACATCCCTGAAAAATTACCCCAGATTTACCGATCTTTGAAATTCAAAATGTCCGCCACCCCTGTGGTAACTCTATGGAGTAAAATGAAATTTTCCATTTTCGGAAAAAACTAAGAGTTTGAACGTTTTTCTTATTCAAAGGGCTTCAAAAAGAGCCCCACAAGTGGCAGATCAGAAAAGAATTGGAAAAGTTTGAGAGCTAGTCCAAATATCTGTCCCAGTGGCGCATTAATCAATCAGCCGTGGTCAGGTAAGTAAGCCATTATGTACATGTTTTCTGATAGGCTTACAATATTTAATAAAACTTCTGTCGTAGAAATCATGCCGATAATTGCTTGCAAACGATTCAAATTCAGTGAACAACAGCCCAGAGAAGCACACTTATTTTAACACATCTTGTGTCATGATTTGTGTGATGGCATGAACGAATAGAAACATAACATGCGAGAGACTGTATTCGCTGACTCTATCCTCGTTTTCGCTTCGCTCAGCCTGCCTCATGATCAGTAACCATCTGAGGTTCACGGGGTCGAACAAGTGAAAAACACCAACTTCTCATTGTCAGAGAAATATCTATTGATGCGTTTACCCTTGTTATCGATGACCTAACCGAATGTCCTACCGGTACATGTACTATTGGACGGCAAGATTTGCGCTGATATGGCACTGAAGACGTTAGTTTTCATAAACACTGAATCTGAAAAACATTCGATCATCGTCTTTGTCGCTGCTGTACCTACTCAGTGATACGCCGATAGAATTATCATCACCATAGAAACGGGATCGAACTGATTTCAAAACTTACGAAACAAATATGAATTATTTGTCTACACTGCAGCTGTGCTGTGAGTTTCGCCATCCTTGCTCTCTATGCCATGCATTTATACATTTTCGATCCGCCCGTCTGTCTGTCTAAAATACTGTTTAAATTTCGTTATCTGCTTGTATCATTATATCTGACAGGTCAATCCGCCCGTCTCTCCTCTGTCACTCCAAAGAGGTGTTCTTGGTCTCTACTATATTTTCCGATTGTTTCCAACGTCATTTTGAGTGAATCTTGTTTCTAAGTTTAGAGATCACACGAAGCAAGCACGCAAGTGACATCTGCGATGGTGTCTTTTAGATACACTAAAATGTACCAAAGAGAATAATTTTGAGGAAAGTAATACGCACCTACAAGTTAAAGTTTTAGTCTTGAAATTGTAAATAGGACCGATAATTTGCTCTAGATCAAAAACAAAGTGACCCAGAGTCTTATGTGAGAGTCTAGAATCATGATTACAGGGCAAGTACCTGACAAACAGTTTAATCAATTCAAATTCAAACTTAATGAAACGCTCGTATAACTCCTATTAGGACACAAACAATTAATGGACATATGTTGCTAGGTTATTGTGGTGTTTTAATAAACTATTGTGTATTAACATAAAGTATACACAGGTTATCATAAAACTGTCAACGTGAAAAGATGCAAATACATCCGACGTATTCGGAGGGGCTGGCTCTGCCATAGAAGAGGTATACATATATGTACCTCAATTTTGAACCCTTTTTTCGTCACAAGTAGATTTCCTACCGAGCCAGACGTTTATTAAATGTAAACTTTAATCCCTCTTTTTGATGTAGGCATGACTCATATGATTCCAAGTTGGCACTTTTAAACAACAATTTAGTAGAAAATGCAGATTTTTGACATCAGACATTGACCAAATTTTTTACTTTTTACCTCCCCTATTCAACAAAAATGGTAAAGTTTGCGCTTTGTAATTTGAACTGTTGCCGTACATGAAAGCTTTTTTTAACTATAATATTAGAATCTAGCTCAGAACTTATACGGTATTATCCATTTTATCTGATAATTAAGCAATGAACTACACACACCGGCGGTATACCACGAGATTTTGTCGTCTTCACGACATATATGCACAAGCGATTGGCGGGTGCATGTATGAATTGACCTGGTCAATATCGATTGGTTTACCTGTTTTGGGGACGATTTATTGCTATTACATTATAACAGTATATTGAAATTATGGTCTGAAACGCCAAAAACAGTATCTTGTTTTAGCTGAGAGCTTGCGCTTGTTCAAACCTTACTATATCGCGAATATAGCACGGTTATTTTCACGTCCTGACCAATCAGATCGCTGTTTATGCGGCATCCATATACTGTTATGATGTAATATCGGACAAATCAAGTTGTCAGCTATCTGCCACTTCCTCTCCCTCTTTAGCTTAACCCAATACTTTGAGGTTTAAGTTTTATACTGGAAAGGGCACTGACGGTACATTACTGATCACGTGCTCTTTTATCAGACAATAATGGAAAATACTACATAATACAGTTTACATTACGTTTGAGTAAGATGTTAATATCTGAAGGGTATGGAATCAACATGCAGTTTTATCGTGTAATACCGATCAATGACATTGTCGTTGATGGAGTATATGAGTCCCTCGCTCTTCACATACCGTAGCTTAGCCAACATTGACGAAATTATCCGCTAAGTAATATGGTGATGTCGGATCTTCGAGCGGTAAATTCACAGAAAAAAGTTAAATCAAAGTGAGCTAGATATCAAATCTATTGTATTGATTTTTTAAAATGCAATTGTCATCAATGTTAAAGTATCTGACCAGAGCCCATACAGGAAAGCTAACGATGTTTCAAAATCTGGAGATCAGATATGTTCGTTTTTGGCCCACCTAAGTTGGCCTCTGTCATAGGGTGGCGTTTGTTAGTCTGTATGTGTGTCTGTAATATGTATGTATGTGTGTGTGTGTGTGTGTGTGTGTGTGTGTGTGTGTGTGTGTGTGTGTGTTATGGATTTGTGTCGTCGATATCTCTAAAACTTGTTCATAAAATGTCAAGTACTTAGGTACACAGAATCTTTAGGATGGAAACTAGATCTGATTAGGTTTTGGGGATGTTGGTTGCATAGTTTAGCAGAAATTAATTTTTGAAGTAATATTTTGACATTTTTGCTCAATTTTGCTCATTTACATAGCAAGGGAGGATGCACTAAATTATGAGGAGTGAGGCACATTTGATGAACTTTTCTAATAAGGGATTTATATTTGAATTGACGATCGAAATTGACAAAACGTGGTATGTATATTGTAGATACTATGATTTGACATTACTGAAAGTCATTAAGCATTTTTAAATAAGCCAATTCCCAATTTGCATATTTATTCATCTTTCCTAAGTATGGTCATGTATCTTAATTGACTCGACCAAAGTTGACGAAACCTGCTATGTACATCTAATATGCTATGATAAAACTTTATTGAAAGTCTGAAAGTCGTTACGCATTTTTTACCTCAAACAATTTGTAATTAGCATATTTAATGGACTTTCCTAATTAGGGACATATATTTGGATTGACATGATCTATGTTGACAAAACTTGCTGTGTATATTTGAAATACACTGATATAACAATCACGGAAATTTTTTAGCAGTTTTAGATATACTTATTACAAATTTGCATATTTCTTTTTATTAGGGATATATCTGGATTTACTTGATCAAAATTGACAATATCAGTGATGGACATCGAAGATACTAAGATAAAACATTATTGAAAGTCATTTAGCACTTTTACTTCAGCTAATTACTAATTTGAATATTAACGAACTTTACTAATTAGGGATGTGTATCTGGATTGACATGACTAAAGTTGCCAACACTTGCATTAAAGACACAACATTAAAGACTCTAAGTTAGAACATTACTGAAGTCATTTACCATTTTAATTTTAGCTTATTACTAATTTTCGTATTAAACTATCTTTCTTAGTTAGGGATTTTTATCTGGATGAACTTGATAAACATAGGGAAAACCAATTTTTGAAAGGTTATGCAAATCACCTGTCACGTGATAGGTATGTAAACAATGGTGACACTGTTGTTACCAAATTGTTTCCCTATATCTAGGCTTTCAGAAAATGGACAATTTACGGGAGTTCTCAGCTTATAAACTACCAGAGAATTGTCAGAATAAAAAGTCAATTTCCTGTCTTCGAACCTTACCGATACCAAATATTAACACGAAGAAAACAAGACCATCTGCTGTGAAACCGCAAACCTTCTCTTGTTAATTCGTCATTTCTTTGTTGATATACTGCCAAACAACCAATTAAAGTAGAGTGCTCCTTCGGGACCACATATTCAGACTCTTAAACTTTTAAAATATTGTTTTAGCCTGCCACTTGTGGGGGACCATTTTAAAACTTATGGAGTAAATAATTTTTTTACCGGCTCAGTTGTGTGAAAATCGGGAATTGTATTTTCCCCTAAAGAGATTACACTGGGATGGTAGCCATTTTGAATTAAGACGTCTTATTTATAATATCATTATTAATATTGAGTAGATTATTTCTGTAGTACTGAAATTTGTACGATGACCCTTGATTTTGATTCTTGATTTTGAAAGAGCGTCTTACAAAACCACTGTACACAGTGCAATTTTGTCGAACACCAGCCCTCAGAAACACAGACAATCGCATTCCTAATCATGCGAACTTCTGAAATTAAAGTGCTTTCGAATTCAAAATCCATCTTTATGCTGTCACCACTTTCTTGTTCAATGGAATGGAAAATTTTTATAGGCAGTGAAACGATGTACAATATTAATGTTCAGCGCCAATTTGTGCCTAGGGTAAATTTTTGGTACTTACAGAGACATTGTCACTCTCCCTGCTTTTATCAATTTTAAATTTAATTATCTGTGTTTTCGTCTGATTGTAGATTCTTCACGTTTTGCGTCATCATAAAGACCGTAATTACCAAAGCGATGTGAAATTACGAACTTTCAGTTAAGCCGGCAGGGTGAAATGTACTAGTCATATAAAGCAGAGAAATTGCAGCACACAAATGAAAGTATTCTTGCAGCAGCCAGAGCTGGTAATTTTTATACGGATTTCTAATGCAGCACAAAATGGCTAGAAAATTGGGACGTGCATAACGCGGCTCAGAACAAATGAACCGTATCTGTTTTAATACATAATTGTAATTTGTAAAGACATAACAAACTTATTGTCAAATGATATTGATATAATCGCTTGACATTTTGTCGCTTATTTATATGTCATTTCATTTGAATATTTCACATGATATTCCTTGTAACATGTCCCGTCGAACAAACACATTTTTAGCTGATCATGACAGACAAATAAGTGTGCTTTCACGCGCGGGGTTTGAGCGGTGGGTTATAAGGGGGGGGGGAAATTTCACTCATTTGCTGGAGCTTTCTCGCTTGGCAAAGACTGAGCTGAGAGGTACCTACACACAATCGTACTGACATCCGAATAGATCGACACTAATACTAGGAATTTAAGGTTCAAATTGAAATGTGTAAAATTTAATTAAAATAAGCCAACTCGAGCACTTACGTAAACTGCTGCCTAAATAAAAATGGCCTAGTTAACAAAATAGTGCGGGGGAAGTTTGAAGCAAGATGTCTAAACCGTGGAGGAGAGGAGTGTCTAGCAGTTGTCTCGTCCTGCGTGGCCTTCAGGTCGTCTAGGGTCTCCTCCAAAGTCGATCCTTCAACTCTCTTTTTCTCAGTCCTCTTTTTTCATATTCTCACCTACTGTTTACACCCGCACGTTTGCGCCAGTCATGTTATGAATAATTAATTGGTGTGGGCTGTGGCATCAGCATCGTTTATCACCAGCATGGGGAATCTTATGTATGAGGAAGTTAGAATTTGCTTTGAATTTTGAAATACCTACAGCCCCTGTTAACGTCAGATTGATATCATATCAGTGCTATGCAGCCCGCATCAAACTGTCTTTGCGACAAGACTGAATCAGATCGGCACACTGACAGTCTTGTCCAAGTAATGCCTTTTGCTAATTTGAAAAATAAAACAGTCGGATTTTGCTGTGTAGATGTCATGGCGGCCTAAACAGACGTGTGCTCTCCAACCTCCGCAAACTTCTCATATCTTTCAATTAATAATTGAGAGTTTATTATACCTTGGCTGCAAATAATCATCGGTATTATGTAATGTGGGATCATGTGAACCAGTTTTTAGCCGTATGGTACGTAAGGGTAGAAAGCGACAATGAATGAATGAATGCTTTATTTCACCAGATGCTTCACAGTATGTACAATAATGAAAATTATCAGAATACTGTGTATTACTGAAATTGTACAAAGTCAAAGAAAAGAAAAGAACATTGCAATATTGTAAAATCTGGTGGGGGCCATGAAAATAGTCTAAAAGGACTAGTCGAGTTCATGGCCCGTGAGTATACTAATAACTATTTGGTACAAGCTTAAGTGTGATGGAGGATAGAAACAAACACAGATTTAATGTAAATTCAGTAAGTGATGTTTCAATGCAGACTTGAAAACTTGTCTACTTGACAATTGT
>LD345158.1:81581-119428 GCA_001465055.1 Ptychodera flava | reverse complement strand
GCGTTAATTTGAGTAAGATTTACATTCTGGGTACGTAGAGATTTAAAAATATTTGTATCATCTGCAAAAAGTCTACAATTAAAATAGTCTGTTGAATTACAAATATCATTAATATATACCAAGAATAAAGTCGGACCCAGAATGGAACCCTGCGGTACACCACATTTGATTTGCCTGTAACAAGAAGATTTACCATTGACAATTACAAATTGATTACGATTTGTTAAATAACTATGAAATAACTTTAGTGATGGACCTCGCACTCCATAATGATGTAGTTTGTGAAGAAGGATATCATGATCTATAGTGTCAAAGGCTTTTTTCAAATCAACAAAAATACCTAATGTTACATAGCCAAGGTCCATCTTCTCTATAAGATCAGCAACAATGTCAGCGAGGGCAACTTTAGGACTGTATTTTTGTGCGAAATCCATACTGCGTATCAATTAAAATATCGTACTTGTCAAGAAAAGAAACCAGTTGTTTGTAGATAACTGCTTCAAAAATTTTACTAAAGACGGGCAGAATTGAAATTGGCCTGTAATTACCAACATCAAATGGACAACCTTTTTTATAAAGAGGGGTAATTTTTGCAACTTTTAGACTATCAGGAAAAACACCATTTGAAATCGAAAGATTGATAATATGCGAAAGAGGGCCAGCGATATACTCAGCTGCATGGATAGTCAAAAGAGGATGAGTAAAATCATAACCAGGTGTTTTTGAGGAATCCAGGGAGAGTATTTCTTTCATAATGTCTCCTGGAACAACTGGTTGAAAAAAGAAAGAATTGCTACGACTCTGCTTCAAATAATTCTGGAAATTGATATCAGTGGAAATTTTGGACGCTAAATTGGGCCCAATATCAGAGAAATACTAACAAAATTCATTTGCAATATCTGTACTCTCTGTTATCACCTTGCCGCCAATTTCACTGAGTTCTAATTTGTTTGGGGCCATACTACTTCCATTATTTCTATTGAGAATTTCATTTATAACCTTCCATGTTTTTCCAGAATTCCCACTTACAGAGTTTAATTTATTACAATAATACATTTTCTTTGCGTGTTTTAAAACCTTGGTTAAAAAATTACGATAATTCTTATATATCATTATAATATCATCGTTCATGGGACGCTTCTTACTCTTTGAGAAAAGCAAATGTTTTTTCTTGATTGAAATAAGCAATCCTTTAGTTATCCATGGTTTCCGAATTGACTTACTACGGTGTTTTTTTGTCGTCAAGGGTACATGTTTCATAGCAATAGCGTGAAATTTTTCATGAAATATATTGTAAGCATCATTCGCATCACTGCAATCATACACTTCCTGCCATGAAGTACTACTCAAGTCAGTCAAAAAGGACTCACGATTGTAACTAGAAAAATCGAAACATGTGTGTTGCGTATGCTGTTTGAATACATGCTTCAACCCTTTTACAATTGCAAAAATGGACAGGTGATCTGAAATGTCAGTTTCATTGGAACCGCATTCCGGAAAGTGATCTGTTATATTGGTAATCAAGTGGTCTATTGTTGTACATGTATTATCAGTTATCCTGGTTGGGGTGTTAATTACTTGATGGAAGTTATACGAATTCAAAAGTGTTGAATAAGAAGTATTTGAATGAGACGATGAAGACGTATCGATATTGAAGTCTCCAACAATTATGCAATTTTTGTCTTTCGATGAAAGGCATTCAATGACTTTCTCAAAGCTTTCAAGAAAGTCAGATGTCGGAGTATTCGGTTTTCTATAAACTACACCAAAGACAACATTTTTCTTTGCAATTGTAACTTCAAAGAAAAGTGACTCACAGCTTGTAATATGCAAATTAACCATTTGTGAGTGGGCAAGTGAGGAATGGATGTACATTGCGACACCTCCACCCTGGCCACATTCCCGATCACATGTGTACAGCTGATATGATGGCAGTTGAAAAAGTGACTGATTTACATTTCTGTTCAACCATGTTTCTGACAATGCAATTACGGGAAAATTGTGGTGTAATACATTCAGCAAATGAAGACAGTCATCAAAATGCTTACTAAGAGATCTAATATTTAAATGGAATACTGAGATCGTTGAAAGTTTGTCATTTTGATTTTTACCTTGATTAAACTCGTCGACAGTGTATGAAGAACAATCGTACTTGATAATGTGATCTTTTGAGTTGGAGTCCATAAAACAAAGACAAAAAAGTTACTCTTGGTGTTCAATTTATACGGTTAATGTTCTTCAGTGATGGTATCATGATGACTTCAGAGCTGCTATCTTTACGCGTAAAAATCTTGCCGTTGCTGGTCCAGATGTATTTCCAATTCAGTTGTTTTCTTCTTTCATTTACTTGCTGAAAAAGGCGCTTCGCTGTCGTGGTCAAGTTCTCGTTTACGTAAATATTGTTGGTACTGTTTCCCAGATGGAGTTGATGTGGCGTCTTGCCTCTAAGGTGTTTCCGAGCATAGTAGAGTTGATTTCTTGTAGATCTTCTGACAAATCTGACAATGATAGGTGGTGGTTGCGGCGAAGACTCTTCCCGTTGTGACTTTGGCGTCTTGGCAGACGATGGCTAATGTCTATGTCGTTTTTAGTGACATCAACACCTACAGCCGCTGAAATTTTGATGACAATATCATCTGTTTTTTCATCATTTTGCTGTGGAATACCGTGAATTTCGATATTGTTTCGACGCCCATATTGCTGCAGTTCTTGTAGTTCTTCTTGGGTACTGCGTAACTCTTTCTCTGTGTTGGTAATCTGTCCTTGTAATCTAATGTTTTCAGCTTTCAGGTGATCGGCGTTTGATTGAAAGTCGGCTAATTGCTTTCTAAAGTTTTCGAAAAAATCGTTGACAAAATCAACTGACCTTTGCACCTCAGCTAAGCTGTGTTCAAGAGTGGAAATCTTTTCAATTTGTTTTTCCAGAGTTGACAGAGTTTGAAGAATTTCAGACAGTTGACTTTGAATGTCTTTGTTCTCTGTTTGGCTGTTCGGACAGAAGTCTCCAGTGTCGGCCATCTTGGTTTGCTTTGGCTCTGGACTGTGATCGCTACTTGTACTCAATTTGGTAGCTTCATGCTTCTTTGCTAGTTTTCTCGGCATCTTTTACTGATTGAAGTTGTCAAACAGTGCTTCAGAATGTATGACAAAAGGTTTTCAGGTATACGAAGACACTTGGTAGCGAAAAACAAAGCAACATTGGACGAGCGATCTCACTGTGCGTCCTACCTCCATGACATGCGCAGTCATGGCAGTAGTCTTCGACAAGTTCCATGTGTGGTCTTGACATGGCTTCTAATGCTGCTACCGTGAGTATTATCAATGAGAGTGTAACGCAACGTGCTGCCTGCAATTGTCGTCACCAGTATTGAAGGCTTTGGCAACGATACTTAGTAAGCAAAATGAAAATTTGTCATTTAAAATATGCAAAGTGAAAGAAGAACTAACTCTAGAAATGTCTTCAGTAGTCTTCAGCGCATTTAGTTTTACTCATTAGCCCACGTGTTCACACACGTGAGCTAATGTCGTGCCGATGTCAGTCTGTGAGTATGACTATGTGTGTTTTTCTGTCTGTCTGTCTGTCTACACGATATTTCACGAACGCATAAGTCAGATTTCGTACATACATTCTGTTTCAGAATTGCAAGAACTGATTGTAATCACTTTCTTGAGTTAGAATGCGCCTCGGGACAGATATTCGGATTCTTAAACTTTTGAAATTCTTTTCTAATCTTTGTATACGAAAAATTTTCACCGCCTTAGTTTTAATCATCTCCATAGAGCACAGGGATGGCGGCAATTTTGAATTTTTAAATATCGGTAATTCATGGGAAATTTGTTTCTCTTGTACCAAAATTTGCACGATGACCCCAGGCTGTCTTCTATTCTTGATTTTAATGAGAATGGTTGAACGATTCCTCGAAGAAAGTTTGAAGAAAAGTTTAAATCTTTCACTTCTGAGGCGCATACTAGCTTAATGGGATTGCACGTTTCTAATGACATTTGAATTACCTAAACTTACCTACAGGCTCTGAGTAAAGAACAGCATCTTTTTATCTTTGATGTACTTCGAGAGGAAAACAACAAACTTCTTACTGTGAAATGGTATTAGGCTAATATAATCCCTGTACATTTGCCACCCGGTGACATTTTGCCCCTGCAGTTGAAAATATAATATGACTTTCCCGGTAAAGTGTCTCGCAGAACAAATATATTCGTTTGGCTGATCACGACAGACGCATAAGTAGGCTATGCAGCCCGCAGCAAACTGCCCTTGCGGCAGTCTAATCGGCAGAGTCTTGTCCAAAAACTGCCTTCGCTTATTTGAAAACATTTGCTTGGGCAATTACACGCCTGACGGTTATATCTTTGGCACCGCAAAACCAACGTACACACATTCTCCATTATCGAGCACCGGTCTTGTTCCTCGTAGCAAATTTAATTAATCTCATGTGTAAGACGCGTCTGATCCGATATTGCGGAGGTTTTCATGACGCAGGCAAACAATTTATTGTATTTACGCTTCCAGCTGCTTAAACGCTGCCTTTATTAATCGTACGTTTAGGCCCGGGTAAATCATTAACAACACGATTGGAACTAATTTGGGATAATTGGATTTTCATTTTTTGTAAATTTCTAAAAAGTGTTACATGCCATATACCTGAATGTTGCAATGTCGCAAATTACTCATAAAAAACAAGTGTGTAATATAAAAATAAAAGCAGATGAGATAACATTTGTAGATTAAATCGACATCACTTCATCATCAAATTATCCCAAATTAGTTCCAATGGTTAGTTCCAATTGCAGTTTTTGTACACAGCTACATGATTATCTTGCAATATGAAAAATAGAGAGTAAAGTAATTTTATCTTGAATGTTTTGTTTTTGTTGTTGTTGTTGGGGTTTTTTGTTTTTTTGGGGGGGTGGGATAGCCCTATAAATGTGACCCAACTCGAGGGTGTAATGTTTTCATTCGGCATATTGAATATTCAGCAGTGTGACGCGAGCACGAGTACCAGTTCCATTGTAAAAACGTTGTATTTCCGTGCATCAAATTGAATTCCACAGAAAATGCCATGTACTATGCAGAGGTTATACCAAATAAAAGCGTGACAGCGTAATAGTGGGTCAAATATATACATTGAAATGAAATTGACCCATTGCAAAACGAAAGAAAGAGCATGAAATGTAATGTGGAATAAAAGAGATACATCGGCATTAGGATTAAAATATCATGTAGGGACATACATTTATAATAGATCAGTTATTGGTTGGGTTAATATTTAATAAGCGGCCTGTTCGTAGCTATTTGTTCCCGTTTTTATTTGTGAATTTAATCGTAAGTAGATCATTATGGCAGTCTCAGTACACACGCATGTCATTATCTTGCAGCAGTATTCAAATTTACAGAGTTAATAATTTCCTCTTGAAACATTTTTAAATATTCATTATTTGAAAATTGCCATGAGCTGCATCCTGTTGTTTGAATTACACTAAAACGAAATGGACTTTTAATGCGTTTCAACGACGTTATTTTTAACAGATCTTGGCAAGTTTGTGTAACAGTTTTAGTTTCATTTCTCGACATTGTCAAACTCTTGTCACATTAGGCCTACAAGGAAATCAAAAATAATAGAATCGCACACCCCAAGGACCTGGGATCAGATTTCTCACACGAATTGGGGATATTTTGTCTCACACACGCCTGCCGCTCGTGTGAGACAAAATATCCCCAACGAGTATGAGAAATCTGATCCCAGGTCCTTGGGGAGTGAGATTTTTTCTCACGTGACCAAAAATGCGTTAAATTCACACTGGAAGCATTGAATGTTTAACTGTATGGGCAACTATCCTACTTCGTGGCCATCTACTGTATTCCGTGTCACTCAAACGCGGACTCCGTGGCGAGTTCCGCTGTCGATACTTCAACTTCTGATACGGGCGAGAATTCCAACAGAAACAAAAAATTGGCTATATGTTCCATGTGGCCTACGTTCTCTAGTTATTTGGAACATTCGTCCGTTTTGGTGTGAGTCTGTCACCATCGCGCGGTCACAAACAACGCACAACGTTTTTTCAAAATCATGACAACGCTGTCGTCTGCCCCCCGTACTCTGACCTGCTTATTTTTGTAGTTCGGGTCCGTGTGTTACTCATCGTGCCATTGGATAATATTTTGCGCGTGAAACCAAGAGCTGTTTATCATCCAATCAGAGCTCATGTAATATATATACTGAAAGTGTGAGACGGTCTTTGAGAGTGTGGGATCGATTTTTCCCACACCGTCGATCCCACACTCCCAGTGGCCAGGAATGTGATAATTCAACATCCTCTCGGAGTTCATAAGAGGTACATATATGTAACTCAGCATTACAGAAATTTTACAATACTAATACTGTAAAACAATTAACAATCTTTAGTGTTTTTTACTTTTCTATGGCTATATTACATATAGTACTGCCTCGCTGTCCGGCAAACGTACACGGATTTTGATGTAACGAATTTGCCACTTAGTGAAAATATCTCCGTTCTAACATTGTTGAAAGCATGCATATTCTAAAAAAGGAAGTATACAAAATAATTTTACACGTTTATCAGTCCGGGTTATGTCCATACAGAGGATAGTAGGGAAGAGCCAATGGCGTACCGTTTATGTAATGAAATTAAGACAAGAACCAATCACGTACTGTATATGTAACAAGGGTCAAAGGTTACGTTGGTTCACTTTGTTCAGATCGCGATATGACCTGACAGATCCACCGATCGAGTGAGACTGTTGGCTACCCAGAAGTATCTTAGCTCCAGTCGATTGGCGACATTCTACCGTGTTAAAAATTGTAAGATTTCTCAGGAATAGTTTTCTGAGTTTCTTTACCCCTGACCATATTCAACAAAGAATTATTGGACGTTTTCGTTCTCTTTTCCAGCTTTTGGTTAACTTCTCTCGAAATCAAGCCGAAAAGTTCCAAACTCGTTGCAATGTACGAGCCAAGGTTTGCATGGGTTAATTATTCATGAGTTGGCGGCGGCAGGTTCGCTGATTGGTCAATCGTAATATCCTCTCTATGGACATAACCCGGACTGTTTATTACGGGTTGAAATTTTGAAATTTTGAAAAGAAAATCAGATAACCACCATGAACGTTTTAATTTTAACATCGGCGTGCAAGAGGCGTTCTACTCCTAAACACTTGGTGTTCAAGTTTGGTGCCTTTTCTTTCCGTGATGCAGTAAAACGGAAGTTGCGACATTTTTCTTGTAAACGCACACCGAAGTCGTGATCGTGAGGAAGCGAGACCAGAAAGGGTAAGTTTTCTCTCCAAAATATTAAAACGTGCTAAATTTTGAATCTGTAATATTATCCTTTGAAATTATTTGTATAGTACTTTTGAATGGCTAAAATATGTGAAGAAACTTTTGTTTTCTTTCAGCGGCTGGTATACCATACACTAGCTGTGAATACGCAGCGGTGTTTTGGGCCATGGCGTATCGATCGCACTCGGGTCAAGCGTCACATTACCGCTGCGTAATCACAGCTAACACATGTCTTTTACTAATCACAATCGTATGTAAAACATTAGTCAAACATCGCAGAGTGTACACTCTATTGTTTCAGCATATGAGAGTGGATTTTTTTTTACTTGTCATAAGTTGATGACAAGAAGAAGCCGATATTTTGTAACAGTATCGAAAAGAGGCACTGTATACCAAAGTCAACCCTTTTCCTTAAACTAATAAGGCCACCTTGTCTTCCATTTGAAGTCTCATGTCGCCATATTACCTATTGTTGCATTATTTTCAGGATGTGAAAATGGGGATTGACCTGGTAATCGAAGAGTTATTACAAAAGCTGATGGTACAGAAATTGAAGAAGATGAGTGTACAGGTAGCTGTCTGGAAACATGCTGCTAATGTAGAGTAACTTTCGAGGGTCAGTTACTGAATTTTAATAAGTTTCTGTATTTTTGTTCTGAATTCATCTAAGCTTTTGTAGAACGGTATGATCAACTAAATATTACTGGAGAATAAGCTTTCAAATACGTGTAGTCTCCCTTATCAGATGCAAGAATGAATGAAGAAAGCGACAGAAAATTCAGAGTGAAAAATATACACTCTGAATTTCTGAATTTTTTGAAATTTTCACCCTGAATTTTCTGTCGCTTTCTGCTTCAATTCTTCATTCCACCCCTGCATCTGAAGAAGGAGACTTCACGTCTCTAAACGCTTATGCTCCAGTAACATTTAGTGGATCACAGCCTACCAAATCTTGGATTATTTTGTATTGTAAATCAACACGTCTTTTGTTCTCGATTTGTTTCTGTTTTTTAGCTTTGCTGTTAGCGACGCAGAGCTTATCTAATAGGTGAATGTGTTACATCGTCCTCAAGTTTTTACATCCCAAACTTTTTCTTCAAAACGGCCATTACGATTCCTTTTATATTTATCTTTATTTAAAGATATTACAAGCAAATAAACCTTTTCGTTCATGAAGGACTTTGTTGGACAAGGAAATAAGTTTTACACTGCCAAGGACCCACTTTACCCACTTTCTGAATGTTGTGCCTTACTGTAACACTTCGACAACTTGACATGTTGTGTTTACTTTAGTGTGGACAACTATGTAGCATGTGCATCAGAGAAGCCTTGACTAGTTTTTTTTCAAGTTTACAACTGTGTATACAAGAAGAAATGTCTTAAACCATCTTACAAAAACGGCGTAAGCATTTCATACGAATGCGTGTTTTCAACACAATCAGTAAGCCAAATTTTGAGCTTTTTCAAAACAGATAATTCTTTACGTTGTTACAAATATGAACATATAACGTGATCCACAATATTTAAGTAAAACCTGTTTTGCATTACTTTGTTCATATTCTTCAAAAACTATTTACAGTGTTATGGGGATTTTCTCTTGTTTATGTTTTTTATAGGAAGGTGTTAACACCATTAGTACTTTCCTCTGGCAAACTTTACAAAGTGGTCGTGTTTATTTGCCCATTTTACACTAAATGATTGTATTTTACTCAAGATTTTTTTAGGTGTATGTTTAACTAAAATAATTTTACTGAATGTCAGTGATCTCCATCGTTATTTCAAGCTTGGACACCCCTGAACGCCCAAAATTAAAGGTGTTCAACTAGTGCGCATCATGTGTTCTAGCCTTTAACACACTTATCGTTGAACGGCGTCCATGCGTTCAAAAAGTGTTACAGCCCTTTGAACGTGTAAATGCGTTCAATTTTTTGAACACATTCATGTGCAACGTGTGTTCAGATATAGAACACCATGGTGTTCAATATAATGTCTGATGAACAAGTGTGTTCAAAATCTGCACACGTGCGTTCAAAAATTGAACATTGGTTGAACACGTAGTGTTAAATTTCTGGACGTCTAGACGCGCTCAAAAAGTGTTACAACTACACTGTAAAGTTTAGTGTTCAAGGATAGAACACCTATTAAACGCTTTTTTGTAACACTTTTTGAACGCGTCTAGACGTTCTGAAATTTAACACTACGTGTTCAACCAACGTTCAATTTTTGAACACACGTGTGCAGATTTTGAACGCTACGTGTTCATCAGACATTATATTGAACACCATTGTGTTCCATATCTGAACACACGTTGCACATGAAATGTGTTCAAAAAATTGAAAGCATTTACGCGTTCAAAGGGCTGTAACACTTTTTGAACGCATGGACGCCGTTCAACGATAAGTGTGTTAAAGGCTAGAACACATGATGTGCGCTTGTTGAACATCTTTACTTTTGGGCGTTCAGGGGGTGTTCAAGCCTTGAAATAACATTATAGACCACTGATATTCAGTAAAATTATTTTATTCTAAAATACACAAAAAGTTTCTACAGTAAATACAAAAATCTACTGTAAAATGGGCATATAAACATTGCCACTTTGTATGTAAAGTTTGTCAGAGGAAAATGCCCACGGTGTTAACACCCTCCTATCAAAAACATAAGGGATAAAAAATCCCCATAAACACTGTCGATCGTTTTAAAAAAATATGAACAAAGTAATGACAAAACAGGTTTACTTAAATATTGTGGATTACGTTTTATGTTCATACTTGTTCAAAAAGTACAAAAAATTATCTAAAAAGCTCAAAATTTGTCTTACTTATTGAGTTGAAAACGCCTATATGTATGAAATGCATACTCCATTGTTGTAAGATGGTTTCTTAAAGACATTTCCTCTTGTAAAGACAATTGTAAATTTTGAAGAAAAAAAAGTTAGTCAAGGCTTCTCTAATGCACATGGTTTATAGTTCTCAACACTTAAGTAAACATAAGATGTCGAGTTGTCAAAGTGTCACAGTAAGGCACAACATGCAGAAAGTCCTTCATAAACAAAAAGGTTTATTTGTTTGTAATATCTTTAAATGAACCCTGACATAAATCGGTGACATTTTAAAAATCTACTATTCAGAAATTAAAAGCATGTTCCTAAAGACCTTGCAAATTCTGGTATACCCTGCTATTAATTTGTATACACATTTTTTTACCAAAAATGGTAAAAATCACCCTTAAAATAAAAAATGTAGATTTCATCATAACTTGAATATATCTCATTCTGGTAATCCCTAATGTCTTTAAAATGTCTGAAATGTCTTTAATGTCTTAAAAATACAAAGTTGCAAATTTCTGCATAATTTGAACAATCTGAAAAAGGCTATCAGTAGTGATCTATGTCCTAAATATCAAAGCTGTTCAATAAGCAGTTTTGAAGAAGATTTTTTAAAGATTTTTTGACCAAAAATTACAAAAGTTGACATGAGATATAAAAATTTGAATATTTCATCACAGCTAGCACAATTTGACCAAGGTCATTCTTAGAAACATGTTTACCAAATATTTAAGGTGTCAATGAAAGAGAAGAAGACTTTTGCCAAAAAATAGCAAAATTAGCGTCAAAAATATAAATTTACATATTTCATCATAATTTGAACATATCTTATAAGGATAATCCCTGGGGACCTGTAATCCAAACATTAAAGTATTCGTACAGGATGTTTTGAAGGAAAACCTTGGGATGCACAAATTTGAGGACAATGCTACACATCCACCTATTTAGCTGACAGCAAAGCTAAAAACCAGTTGCTAAGAACAAGAGAGGTGTTGCGCTACAATACAAAATAATCTTAGGTATGGTAGCTGGCTATGATGAACTAAATGTTACAGGGGCATAAGCTTTCAAAGACGTGAAGTCTCCTTCATCAGATGCAAGGGGGAATGAAAAATTGAAGCAGGAAGTGACAGAAAATTCAGAGTGAAAATTTCAGAAAATTCAGTAATTCAGAGTAGACATTTTTACTCTGAATTTTCTGTCGCTTTCGGCTTTAATTTCTCATTCCACCCATGCATCTGAAAAGGGAGATTACACGTTTGTGAAAGCTTATTCTCCGGCAACATTTAGTTGATCATAGCATGCTACCAAAACTTAGATTAATTCAGAACAAAAATACAGAAACTTATTTAAAATTCAGATACTGACCCTTGGAAGTTTAAATCTAGAAAAGAGATGAACTGAGGTTCTCAAGCTTGTTTCCAGACAGCTACCTGTACACTCATCTTCTTCATTATCTGTACCAACAGCTTCTGTAACAACTCTTCGATTTTCAGTTAAATCCAACATTTCACATCCTGAAAATAATATAACAATACGTAATATGTCGAGATACTTTAAATGAAAGACAAGGGGCTGATTAAGTGAAGGAAAAGGGAAGACTTTCATATAAATTGCCTTTGCTTCTTCTTGTCATCAACTGATTAAAATAAAAAAGCCAAACTCACATATGCTGAAACCATACATTGTATACTCTATGATGTTTAACTGATGTTTTACATGCGATTGTGTCTACTGAAAGACATGTGTCAGCTGTGATTACGCAGCGGTACTATGCAAGGCGTATCGATCGCGCTCAGGTCAAGGGTTATCGCTTAGTTGTGTTGCGATGACCCTTGACCCGAGTGAGATCGATCGATAGGCCATGGCCAAAAATACCACTGCGTATTCACAGCTAGTTGTTCGTATACCAGCCACTGAAAGAAAAAACGTTTCTTCACGTAGTTAAGCTATTTCAAAGTACAATACAATTAATTTCAAAGAATAATAATACAGATGCTTCAAAATCTAATACCATTTACTATTTTGGAGAGGAAACTTACCCTTTTCTGGTAGTGCTTCCGCACGATCACGACTTCACGGTGTACTTACAAGAAAAATGTCGCAACTTCCGTTTTGATGCATCATGGGATAGGAAAAGGCACCAAACTTGAACACCACGTGTTTAGAAGTAGAACGCCTCTTGCACGTCGATGTTAAAATTAAAACGTTCATGGTATTTTTCTGATTTTTTTTTCAAATTCTCAAAATTTCAACCCGTAATAAACGTGTAAAATTATTTTGCATACTTCCTTTTATAGAAAAAAACATGCTTTCAGCAATTTTAGACCGGAGATATTTTC
The DNA here is from genome assembly GCA_001465055.1 of Ptychodera flava. NCBI lineage: Eukaryota > Metazoa > Hemichordata > Enteropneusta > Ptychoderidae > Ptychodera > Ptychodera flava. The sequence goes on along the minus strand of LD345158.1, from coordinate 106,946 downwards.
CACTTAGTGGAAAATTCGTTGCATCAAAATCCGTGTACGTTTGCCGGACAGCGATGCAGAAGTAAATTTAATACAGCCATAGTAAAGTAAAAAACACTGAAGATTGTTAATTGTTTTACAGTATTGTAAAATTTCTGTAATGCTGAGTTTTTGAACACTTGAAGGAGATGGTTGTTAACACTACGTGTTCAGGTTTTGAACAGCAGTGTTAATAATATGAACACTAGTGTTAACAATATGAACACTAGCCGTTCAAATTTGAACACCAACATGTACATTTTGAACGCGTAAAGACGCGTCTAGCGTCCACTATTTTTACAGTGTACCCTTTAACACTTAACTTTACAGTGAATTGAAAGCTTCAGGACTCCTGTAAGTCATTGAAGTTGCTGTGTAATTATTTTTATAATGTTGGAGTAGTTTCTAGAAAAGTTGCTCTAGATATAAATATTGGGCGACACAGTTTGTTACCTTGACTTGGAATTTCACTCTGTCCTTAAAGTGGCACTCCCACTTTGTAACATTTTTAAAGCACATTTTTTAATGCCAACGGTCTATATTTAACGTGGCGACTGCGTGCGGATCGCGAGATATCGATAAAAACATGTCCTCAAAAAAGTAAAAGTTTGAATTCCGGTGGCCAACCTAAATTCAGCTTCCGAACATCGAACTTTCGGCATTGGTGCCATTGTCAACTAAGCTATGGAGTACGAGTCTACGCTTACGCTGCTGTATGCCACAGTACCACTCGCGTCAGTGATCTTACCGCATTCAGAGAGCTTCAATCGAAAGCAATTATCCAGAGAGAGGGACTTATTTCCTGTAATACACAACACTTTCTGTCTTGACTCAGTCACTTGGGGAACTTTACGGTTGTTTTAAGGAAAGTTTTATCCCAGCTCAGCAAAGAACTATCATCTTCACACTGAATTGAACATTCTTGTTGATTCAGAATCTAATGCCCTAGATTTGGTTACGATATTTAATAACTTAGTTTTACAAGAAAATTGCTGACTTCAACCCCCCCTTTTCTGTCGTATGTTCCAACTTGCACACATAAACAAACATCCTTTGACAGTGATGGCAGGAGCAATAAAGTAACAGCTTGCAAGCCTGTAATATTGTTTCATTATGTAATTAAAACTGAGTTGGTCAGACCTAACGTTATGTTTGATCAATTATGCCAATGGTTTTTCGACCTGTTCATTGTCAAAATATTGTCAGTTCATGTAGCTATTTGATTTCTTGGCCGGATTGCGTTTGTTCATGAGGTAAAGATTTTACGGATTCATCTCAAAATAATCACGTGAGTCAAATGTATAAACTATTGATATATTGCCTAATTTCAAAAACACAAATTATGCAAATGATATAATATTAATTGTTCTATTTCCATCAAAATTATATTAAATCATAATTATCATTGTGCCCGTCATACCTCAGAATCTGGTCACAATCAGATCAGCTTTATATATATATATATATATATATATATATATATATATATATATATATCACTGCATGAAAACCCAATAATTCAGATAAATTCACATTAATGAGTTGCCTGTATTATAGTGTAATACACGTGAATTCACATGAATCCACATGAATACAGGCTTGCTGAATACAAACAATGTATTCTTGACTGTATTCATCTATATATGCACTCTTCAGTTAAAATACAAGGTATTAATCCATGCTAATTCCGTGAGTATTATTGGGTTTTCATGCAGTGTATATCGTCCACCTGACCAGAATTCATTGCATATGCAAATGACTTGTAATAATTATATGTTATCTCAAAGAGACATTTCATACAGCTAAATCTACTAATGATGACCAATATACCAGTCAAACCAAATTCAGTTCATTCCGTATGATGGCTATTACACAAGTGATTTTCTGATCACTTCGAGTACAGACTCATATTGCAATATTGAACGCATAGACTCAGCGCGTGCAATAAAAGGATTCGGCCCAGAGAAAAGCATCGCATCCAATCAATGAAGTATGTAAGTTATTTTTAAATTGGTCTCAATAGCACATATAACGCATTCCAACAAGTCCTCCTCGAAGGAAAAATGGAATACTCTATAACTATGATGGCTGCATGCCTAGGAATGGATCCATTTCGATTTCCATAGAGGGCGATGTTTGAGATAATGAAAGTGGTCCATCTAATTTTCGTATCACTTATGTTTCTAACTCCACGGCAAAGCTCCTTTTCTTTTTGCGATTTAATCTTATTTGCACGTCAGACATCTATTTTCTCTCTCCGTGTTTCTTTGTATATTCATCGTACGCTTCAACTGCCTTCCTGACAATTATCACTGACTTTGAAACTTGCAACAAATACTCTGAATGGCCAAAAAGTTTTTGAAGATTTATGTCGAGTTAAAATTTACAGATGTCAATTTAACTAGAGTAAAATGCCGTAAGTTTTACACAGACTTATATTACTGTTTAAAATGAACCAATGTGACCACACGCTGTATAGGTACTTTCTTATGAAAGACATATTAATCTGATTTACTGAAATGACTTGTTCCTACCGAGAGGGTTAGAATGTGTCTTTAATAATAAAGGACAAGTCCAATGGTATGTTGTGTGGCAAGCTACCACTTACCCACGCTTACCCACTCTGAACACCTCAAACTACTACTTATATTCAATCAGTGGTTCAGAATGTAACTTGATATGAGATACACACTAAATAACTTTTTGATCTTCCAATATTCTATTTTGAATGTACATGATTGGTGATCCGGTTTTAAACTGTAACGTTGTGAGAAACTCAATCCTCTTCAATGTATTAACGATTTCTATCGCCGAGAGTTCATAAAAACCAAACAGGATAGCTTTTAGTCGTATGAACCTATCAAAGACAGTGTAACTCTATGTCTGTGGAGCGATACACATATTTACACCAAAGGGCAAGAGTGTGCATTTTAAAGGAAAATATGTTGAGGCTTTCATGCCACCAGTCAAATATTTCGAAAGATTCGAAACAGTTTTGAAAAAACTCACACAAGACACCTTTGGTTAAATTAATGTTTGAAAGTACAGTGATTGTGTATTTTATTAAATATGTCGACTGAATACAGATAAGTCTGAGATTAACTCATTTGTACACAGGTAATTGACTGAATAAATGGTCTACCTAAACAGTAACAAATGGAACAAAACTTTATAGAAATCAATTACATCGATTAAAATGATAGAATACTCCTAAACAGAACATTGACTCACAAGCAGATACTATTCCCTCAGCATTTGTATTCATTCATAGAATGGAAATACCAGCAACTTAATGGCCATAGCTCCACGACTCGAAGCATTGAGATAACAGGATAGCTTAATTGGAACTAGTTTAATGGTTAAGCACATGAAGAAAGTAATCTTTTTCATGAACAGGGTAAATGTCAAAAATTTGCTTTGAAAAATGCTTTGTCAGCGTTGTCCGTACCTTTAGTTGTCCGCATCGCTCCTTCTGCCACAGCCAAGTACGCTAGACTGAAAGATCCGGCCCTCGAGGGCGCTCTCTACGCTCCCCTAAGAGGAGGGTAGCGTAGTGCGCCCTCTAGCGACAGATCTTTCAGTCTACCAAGTACGCGTTTGTATCCTGCTGCCTGACAAAATGTTCGGTCTGAATACCTGTCCATTTGAATTTCTTGCATTTGGCCCTTAATCTGGTTGAAAGAGGTGACAAATTTTTCAATGCAAAATTCTTTACCCACTTTGGTGGATGTATCATACAAAGCAGACCTCAATAAAAATTCTACAAGATCATCATTGTGATTGATTAAGGTAGTATGCGCCAGCCTAAAAAGTAAAAGATTAAATGATTTGTTCTTACTTTCCACAATGAAATTTTCAACCATTGTTTACCGATTCAGGAATTTAATTCAGAAGCCAACGTAAAAAGTCTGGTACTACAGAAACAAACTGCCAAATATTAAGCTAAATTCACATCTTATGTTAACTCTAAGGGGAAAATAAAATTTTCAAATTTCGAAAATCTAAAACAGCTAGAACATTTCTTAATCCAAGAGCTTTAAAATGAACCCAACAATTGGTAGATCAGAAAAGAATTGTAAAAATTTGAGAAATGCAAATGTCCCCGAGGCGCATTCTACCTTAATAACTTATAATTGATTAAATCATGAATTATTTGCTAAAGTTCGATTGTTTTGAACGCACAGACGAATATTTTTAATATCTTAAGTTTTAACCATACAAAACGTGTTCTAACAACGAAAATGTACAATAATTAAAACAAAAAAGTTGGTCATTAGTGACTTCTCTAAGTGTACAGATAAATGTGTAAAACTTGGATAAATAAGGTATAAAAACTTATACGGTAAAGAAATGCTTCAAACCAGTGAAAAGTACACATCGGAATTGCATCACCTGTGCAATCGAAATCCTTTTCTACGTTTGGCTAAACGGATGGTCATAGTCAGTGGTAAGACGACAGCATTTCATACCAGGCTTTGTAATCCATGGACACACGACAAAATGTAATTTGACACCATGGTATGCTGGAGATAAATCTTACATTCACGTGATCGGTAATATGTAAAGTGCTTCAAAGTTGCTCTGTTATATACTGCATATGCAGTATTAACTTCGCTTTAAATAAAAGTGAATAAAATTAGACACCTAAAGTGCTTTGTTTTGCTCCTGTTAGAAGAAAGTTCTGAGGAGAAAGATACGATATAAGGAATGCACGCGAATTAAAGTCAGTAGTTTTACAAAAACCATGCAACACATCCATTACAAATACTCCAAATATTACTGTATATTTATCATCTTCTGCTCTGAATTCATTGTGCAATTATTGTTTGTGCAAACGTAACCTTGTGCACTGTGGATATAGAGATAGCGATCTGCAATGAGCAAGATCTTGTTCACTTAATGTTATTCGTGCCACGAAAATGAACAGCAAACTTTTAAACATTCGCTTTCAAACTCAAAAATCGGAGGTAATTTTGCAAATTTTGGTATAACAGAAACAAATTACTCAATATTTGCCGATATTTCAAGTTCAAAATAGCCGCCATCCATGTGTTATCTCTATGGAGAAAATAAAAATCACGATTGGAACTAAATTGGGATAATTGGATGAGAGTAATTATAAGAAAAGTTTAATAAAATCGAAATTTTACAGCTTAAATTCTGCAAAATGATAGAATACTGTAAATAAGTAAAATGTTTTCATCGAACAAAACAACAAAAATACATCGATAATTGTATATCTCTTAATTCGTATTCATTTCTATGAAAACGTTTTATTTTGTGTAACTGTCATAAAAGAAATTAGACAAAGTGATAAAATATCTCTAACTTGTGACTTTTGAGTCCGGGCACTTTTGAAATGTCCCTGACCTTTTTCGTCAATTGGGGCTTAACAAATACTAAATGTAGTCAGGGCACTTTTGAAGTGACCAAGACTGACTAAATTCTAAATCGATCGAAAAACTTCATTTTGGTCAGGGCAAAGTAACAATTTGAGATTTGAACTAGTATTTCAGTAACAAAGAAAGTATAGACAGGTTCACACATTTTCATTCAAATATAAATATTCTTAATACTTATTGAACAATATTGCATTAAATACAGTCATGCAATGATTGTTACTCATAAAATTTGTGTAACATCGCAAATTTCGGATACAATTTTAAATATAGTTAGCAAATACAGGGTAATATTTAACAAATTTCTCAAAGAGAAATTATGCCAATCCAATTATCCCAATTTAGTTCCGATCGTGTTTAAAGTTTCCGATATTCGCAAAACTGAACAGGTGAAAACTTTATTTTCTCCATACACTTCAAAATTACCCCCACATGTAGCTGGCAAAAAAATATTGTAAAAGTTTGAGAGTTCGATATTTCTTCCCGAAGCGCATTCTATCTTTTGTGTCGATGCAATCGAAATTGTTGACCTATTTTGTATCATAAATGGTGCATCGTGCGTTGCAAGATATATAATTTCACAAGAATGTTATTGTCGATTGATTGATTTCATCTAATTTGTTAAACAAAGAATAAATACTTCATGGAGGTGCCTTTTACTTACTCAGGATGACCCCATTGCCTTTGTCATCATCTATATGTTCCTTGGACCTGGTAAATTTCATAGTTTACCTTGAATGATAACGATTATTGGACCTAATTTGATGTCTATTACTTACTCAGATTGATAGTGCAAATCACGAACATTCTCAACTCTTGTAAGTTTCGTGTAAACTGTGTTCTAAAGCAATTGAACGGTTAACAATTCATAAGACGAAAGTGTGTCTCGTAAGTTACTTCCGAAAAACACAAATAACTTGATAACACGACTTTGAGCCCTGTCTATGATTGTAAATCAGAAAAAGGTTGTAAATATAATCTATGTATGGGCCAAACTATGCTTAATTACTTTCTGATTCTGTGGGTATGTGAACACGTGAAAATGAACATGACTTCTGCGCTAATGTTGAACGTAATTCATAGGCGTTGTTAAGAAATCCCCGTGAACTACACCAACTCGTCTTAAAATAATCTCACACAGAGCAGCACTCTTGTTAAAACCAGCGAACAATGCACTGCAGCTAGTTTGCGGGTTTGTAAAACAACGTATACCCGACTACGTTGTCCACATCGTCTGCTTCGCTGTATTCTTCCGGCACAGGGGTTTCATCACGATTAACAGGTGCCTGCCCACTGATACGTGTCGAGGACTCACCCGCAGATGCACTGCACTCTTCGATGGTAACTTCTCAGGGAGTAGTGCACCGCGATAAGCTCTGCATTTCCAGTACGCAGACCGATGCCTTACTACTTGTTGGCACGTTGCTGCTCCGGCCGCTTCTGGCGGGAATTGTGTCGATGTATTCGTCTTCGTCGTCACTTCCATAAGGACTAAAGGATATCTCATCTGGATCGTCGTCGCCATTACCATAGAAACGGGATCGGATTGATCTCAAAACCTAAAAGCGAGAACATGTAACTTCATCTTTTGTCCTCAAGGTCATCTGCCAATCATATAATGCAATTAATCTAATTCTTCTTACTTTCAAGGCATATGTCCGACAGCATTGACTGTCTCTCTCTCCTATAACCACACAGGTTCACTCACTTCTCCTCCCATATTTTCTGACTGTGTATAGGTCTCAATATTGATCACCATTATGTTCAGCAAACACATTTTGAAGTGTTGTAAAAGATTTACATTTTGTGTTTAGCGATCAATCATCCAAATCAGGTCAAGGTTGAAAGTTTTTGAATGAAGATACAAATCTCCTCCATTTACTGGTATTTGTACTTTGTACAAATGATTTTTGATGTACACAATAAAGAAGACCTTAATAAGTTTTCACTTCAACTTGCAATGTCGGGCCACATTGTTATACCGCAGTAGAGAATTGATGAATTGTGTAATTTCAAAACTCTGTCTTCGAGGCACAGAGATCTAATATATCTCTCGTGCTTAAGCTTGAGGTCAGGGTATAATACATTAAATGTACTCACGACTTTGTTCGTCGCAAAGAAGGCGAGATAGCAGACCGAACCCTTGTAAATAGAAATACGATAAAAAGATTGGCTTACTGGGATGCGTTGACCCTAAACTCAAATGTATCATATTTTGTTTAATATTTTGAATAACATACGATGTGGGACGATATAATTTTTCATATAAGTATTTAATGTAACTAAATCCTTTTGTTTCATTTGAATAAATAAAATTATATTGATGTTGTCTGCGTTATGGTGCATTGTCAATGAAAATGTTTCCGTGGAGGGCAAGCAAAGATCGAAAACTCGGGAACAGACTTTTTCGATTCTTTTGATTACAAGGTTTTTGTTACACAGAACATGCATTGTAAATTCAGAATTCAAACACTATAAAGTGTACTTACAACAACAAAGCATGCAAAGGCGTAGGTGTATCCGTAGTACATATTTCCTGTTATATCTTGTAAACCAATTATCCAGGTTACGGCGAACGTTGGCACTATCAAGCTTATGCGACAGAACTCATCCCTATTAAAGTAAAGGTTAATTCCTTATTTCACGTTGCTAACAAAATTATTGTATGGGGATCAAATCATCTAAAATAAATACATCCATGACGTAATGATTTGCTTCAGTATCGTTGACGTAAGAGTCAAATTTTTACGCCTTACGTTTTTACGTTGCAGTAATATATGTTTCCGTGTTGTGTTATTGGCACCTTTATGTAGGTAATAGTCGTATTTTCACAAAGTTTTGCCTGTTTTATATGTGAATGTCGATTTCGTTTTTGTCTATGTCCTGGTATCATATTTGAAGTTATATGTGTATGGCCCCTTGTCTACCGGTTCAAATGCTACTACCATTATAGTTTTCTGCAAGAAACGAATATTGAAACACACCTCAATATGTACCACAAACCAGATCCATAGGTAAACACCAGGTGGTCAAATTTGTACGACATGAGTATGATCAAAATGAGACTTGCCTGTAAGTTAACAGAAGAAGGTTTAAATGGTAAGTGTCAAATGGTCATTTTATCATTAAGCCGTTCATGGTTACCATCCAGTTCTATGGATGTGCAGTTGTAATGGTATGAAGGAATCATGAAATTACAATATACTGTTTGACAATGTGGCTGGAAGACTTATTATGGGTTTTACGCAAGAATTACATACGTTACGTTTGACTTTTGAAACATGGACAGCATACTGTTCGAGATTATCGACATCAAGCGATATCTTAAAGATATAAATACTCTGAAATGTAAAGTACTTTTGAGACACCAATTAGCTCAGTTGGCTGAGCTGTGTTTTACATCCTCGTTTTCCAACCATATTAGACAGTCAAAATTGTTTGAGATCGTAAATTCAAGCGCATTCTACTGTGGAACGTTAGCGAACATCGGACTCAAAAATATTTTCCTTAGGGACTGGATGGAAATTACAGGGGGAGGGACGATGTTTTTTAAATGAAGCTGCGCGGAAAACATTTTGACCCATCAAATGTGTTTGCGAGAAAATAAGCTTTCCCTCCCCAATTTTCATGCGCAAAACATCAGTGACCCATCCGCCTCGTGTCACAGTAAAAATCAATAATATCTTAAATTACGCATAACTTCTAATTTGGCCTTTGATCTTTTAAAGAATACTTTTTAACCTTTACAAACAATCACTTTTCTTCAAGGTTTCGAGTTGATGAAAAAGATATCACATTTTTACCTCGCGTGCGCATGCGCGCAGCGAGGTTATGGTTTAGGCGTTTCTGTGTGTCTGTCTGTCTGTTAGCACGATATCTCAAAAACGGCTTGGCAGATTCCGATCACATTTCGCACACAATTTGTTCTTCAAATTTGCAAGAACTGATTAGTTTTTGGTGGTTGTGCTTTGCGAATTTATCAAGTTATGAGTAAAAGAAAATTTGTGGCCTGTATAAGTCTATGGGGAGGCTAAATAAGTATGTTTGAGGGCGCTATACTAAAACATTTTACAGAAAGTGATTTCTGAATTCAGTCACTCGGCCGCGCTGATCGCTAATCTTGAGTTTTGACTGTTGATGTCGTCGTGTCGACGTTTGACTTTAAGAATCGTGTGGGTTACTCTGGACATAGCGAACCAAAAGCTAGATTATCGGGTTGATCAATGCATTTTTCTCTGAGAATGAGATGTAGAGTGACACTTTTCAATCTTGTGTGTGTGTCAGCGAATTTATATTCCGGCATGGTTCCGCTGAGATCAGCGTAATATTATGGCGACGTATTGACAGTCTGTGTCTTTTAAGTTGCTTTTCAAGATTGTATTAGCTACAGAACCAACAATGACAAATTTTTCATGAGATTTCCATGTTGCCATTGATGTTAAATCAGCAGCAGTAGGCTAGCTCCTGCGTACAATAGGTCTGCGTTTCCCGGCGGTACGGTGGTAGGCCGACGGCTTGTACCACACTGTCCACAGGACACCACGTGGTAGAGGCCGTGTGCACAACCTGTACGCAGAGCTTCGAATACACTAGACAGAGTTCGTGTTTCCGTAAATTAGGCATTGAACTTGACAATATAGGCAATAACGAGAATCATCGACCATCGCCTGACAAGTGCACCATAGTCAGCTGTACATGAGTTGCGTGGCGTGGTGAGCAGGTTCCCATGGGTATTTATTTTTTGAAACGCGTACTTCAAAGGTCACGAACTCATTTTGCTGCTACACGGCGCGGCACAGATGATTTTGAGAAATTCGGGAACAAATTTTGTCATCTATTGACACATTTTCCTTCTTCATAAAAGCCAATACCCCAAGAAGTACTTTACAAAATGTGCACGCGAGGCCATTCAGTTCATATCTGGTCAAATTAGGTATTTCTATCAAATAATCTATTCAAAATTATTCAAAAGAGACAATAGCTTTAGGTTTAATCTCCATTTTCAAAACAAAACTTTCGGTGAAATTCCGATATCAAATTTCTTGTACACATATGCATTTTGATCATCCTATTCTAATCAAATTCATTAATATCAATTGCTAAAAGTCTATAAATGCACATATATTTCTAGTTTATATTGAAAAAAAATGTTTATAGTTTCTCATAAACTACCATGTATAGTGAATAAACATATTTGGTGAAATTCCGAAATCAAATTTCTTGTAATATGCGCTTTTAAACATTCTTTGACAATCAAATAAATTTATAATGAATTTCAAACACAAATAAATGTAGACATATAGCTTGTCTTTCAGTGAACAATTGTGTATAGTTTTCACAATAGCCAGACCAAATGTATTATGTTTTGATATATTTGGTAGAACTACAATATCGGCTACATCATGCCATCTTAAAGGCACGCGTAAAATTTCATAACCATTCAAAAATGCTTGGCCCAAAATTGGCAACTAATCCCAAAAAACACAGGCCATTCCCCTGTAATTTCTTTCCAGTCTATTGGAAAATAATTTCCCCTGTTTTCAGGGGAAATTAATTTCTTTCCAGTCCATAAGGAAATACTTTTCCCCCGTTTTCAGGAGAAATTCGCCGTTGTTTGACATAGAATAAGGTTTCTCTTTCATTTATAAAGATAATCGCTTCTCAGACACCACATTTGGTGGTAATCAAAATTTTGAGAAATATCATGTGGTCAACCGGAAGGACTTGATGTCACAAAAAGAGCCTAAAATCAGATAGTTAACATCTGAGGTTCAAATTGTTGCAACTTAATAACGTTTTCACTACTAATAGCTGAGTCTTTAATACAGATTTTGAGGGTAGGTCGCTTTAGCCCTGATCGTTCCTTGCCATAAAATACACCTAAATGACGACCAAGTTCGTGCAATTTTCAATTTCCCGGTAAGTTAGTATTATTACGGCTTTTGGTATGTCGAAATCACGGCAGAATTGTCATTCACAAGGCAGCGAATAATAACAACAAAAGAAAACAATGTGCTAATATTAATTGAAATAACCATACCAGAGTCAGACAGGCAGCTGGAATAACAATTGCCATTAAGTGTTCCATGTTGTCCGGCACCAAACAGCTTGGAAGAAAAACCAACAAGAAACGATTTAAGTACAAGCGGTGGAAACGATAGGGAGATACACATTTTAATGTGATACAATGCCCGTTTTGCCATACATTAGTGTTAATTCGTAAAATTTCCCGAAGATAGAGCAAACATATAACACCATTTTCAAATTAACCTGTTAACATGAATGGACAGGAATTGCATCACAGGTCGTCATACACAGGTCGTCATTCTAATGAAGATTGACAAGCCTGTTTAACCCAGATCATGTGTAATGAAGAGGACAAAAACTTACTTCAGTGATCGTATATAGCTGGCCGACCAACGCAAAGCAGAAGGTACAACAAATAACAAGGGCACTATCCATCCATGAATGACGTAACAAGCCCTGAAAGATCAATGAATCGGGCTGAAACATAGACAGAAGAGATATACTTTGCACAGTTTAAGCTGATTTCATGGAAAGAAAATAAAATAAAGCTACCCTATTGTGTCTTGGTATTTTATACCGATCCAAAGCTAAGATTTCAAGTGGATATGCTACATACTATGATGACAGAGTTTTTCGGTAAAATATCCTCTAATGTGTCTATGTAAGTCCTGATAATTAGCTGCTAACGCTTCTGTTGTTTCTCTTATTTGTAGCATATTATTCAATAGAAATAAGGCTGCGTTCAATAAATAATGACGGGGGCTGGAGGAATCGCGATTAAAATCCTTTATTTCAAATCCCCCTCAATACCCTAAAAATATTTGAAATCCCTCATGTATATGATCAAAATACTCAAGTCGCCAAAACTATCATAATGCCGCATATTTGTAGTCGCGCCAACGGCTAACTGACTACACATGGGCAGGCTCAATAAATATAATATTGGAATAACCAGAAGTGTACCCAATTTAATACATGTGCGCCGCCATTTTTAGGAGTGCTTGTAAAGAAATAAAAACGAAACGTGCAAAGTATTATTTTTAGCTCGCCTAATAAACTATTTCACCATTATTAACTGGTCATTATTATCCTCCACCTTGTCATTGATAGCAAATCATTCAGAATCAAGAGCTTATAGCACTAAATGTTCACAAAACGTTAAAAGTACACGCAATGAACTATATACAAGACAACTGGCCTCTTAACTTTTCGGATAGCTATAAGCAACACAATGTTACAGTGGTTTGCTTTGAAGCATTGGCATTAGATGAACTAGACATATTGTCTTAATCGAGGTGTTGCCAACCCTGTCGGATGCAATTAAGAGCTAAGCGGTAACATGACTCGATCATAAAAAATCAACTCTGCAAAAGTTGAAACATTGTCTAGCAGACAGTCAGATGTAGTCTAAACAACACCACCACATATGTCAAAGCACTGTCCAAGTATTATCACTTGCTTTCAGGTGTAGTTGTATTGACTACATCCGACCTGCTGTAAGACAATGTTTCAACTTTCGCAGAGTTGATTCCACTGTGATCGACTTGAATTACTGCTCAGCTGATAATTACACCTAACAGTGTTGGCAACACCTCAATTTAGACAATATGTCTACTTCGCGTAATGCCAATGCTTCAAAGCAAACCACTGTAAGTTACTAAAAATATTTCTCAGTGACAAGATTTCAACTTTAACATTACATTTGTTTCCTGTTGTCGAATGAAATACCTCATGTGATACTATATAATGCAGCTTGTCAGTAATGTTTATATATAACAGATTAATACATTTATTTTCACTTATTTTAATATTTATTTCAGCTGGTTTGACAACGATAGGCTTACCACAGCAAAAAATCAGTCTGCCTCTGAGGGGGTTTAATATGCGTTTTACCCTCGTGTTTACCAAAATATTTTGGAATACGTGTCTCTAACAACGCTTATATAACTTTCGATTCAAATTATTGACAACTAAGCCTTGCGTTTGCCATCGTAAAGCACAAATCTTTCTATATCGGCCAGGGAAGGAGGGATGTCGGCGGTTCGCTATATATTATATACTGTCCGCCATATTGGATTTTCATCGATTGTGCTGTCGAATGAATGCAAAAGTATTTCTACGATCGCAACCTGTTCTCATCGACAAATTTCGATCATATTTCACAGAAATATTGCCATTGTCATGAAAATGAATATTTCAATGTGCACAGATGAAATTATTAGAGAAAAATACGGAAAAACGGACCAGTTTCATGTCCCTAATGTACCCCGGTTCGCTGGGAAACAATAGCTACTACATAAAGGTGACCTATACGTATATATAAATGGTATGGTCTTACAGATTTATGCGAAGTTTGGTTGTTCTAAGGCAACGAGAACAGCTTGCGCAAGCAATTCAATTACCTAATAGGGATAGGCAGGACCGGGAAATGGGTGCCAAGATCAGCGGGCGCCCGACTTCAACAGCCGACTAGAACGAAGTAGCGTTTTTGGGCGCAAAAAATATACACTCGTGATCGTTTCTTCCCCATTTTATAGGCAACTCTTAAACATTTTGTTTGCCTTTGGAAATATCTACTTCCGAAGTTCTATTCTGGATTCATCGAAAATTTTGTGACAATACGGCTTTTAAAAATTCAAGAAATTAATGTTCAGCTTGAGTGCGCGACGTAAATTGTCGCAACATTTTAGAGACTGGTCAGTTTCTTCGGTCGGGGTGGGCAGTTGATTATGTGGTTGACCCTCCCCATTCCAAATTTTGAAAACAGGATGACCCCTCCTCTATTCAAAATTTCGAAAACAGGATGACCCCCCGCGCAAATTACAAAAATTACTTTAAGTACTATGTAATAATATCTGTCGCTTGAGTTTCAAGTATCCTGCAATCTTCAGACTTGAAGCAATGTGTAATTTGTAATTCGTGTAATTTGTGTCAATTGTATAACGCCCTGCTTGCCTAATCGAACACTGTAATTTCCCACAAGGACATCTGTATACTTATATATATATATATATATATATATATATATATATATATATATATATATATATATATATATATATATAACCATTTTCAGTATTAGATAGCGAAGCCAATGGACTGCAATAAAACTGCTCACACTAATTAGTTTCAGCTGTAGCCAGCTGGCAAAGTCGACAACATTGTATGTCCCATGCAGACAGTTTGTCTTGGGAAGTTGAAATAAACAAGATTAGTACACGGACCAGTGTGCATGGATTGTTTTCATTTCATAGTGAAGTATAGAATATTGAAATTTTTGTAGCTCGCAAAGAAAAATGACTTGCTAGAGGTAGATTCAGATCGAAATTCATTTATCGTTTGTATTTTATTTTAAACTCTAAAGATTATTTTTCAAAAGTACGATTATCGAGTTTTTCAAAGCATGTATTAGCTGCCTGTTCTCATAGGCAAGTAGGTGCCCATTTGCTTGCCAACGTTGTTATATTGGTATAATTTTAAACGTTTTTATAACTAGTAAAATGTTTTCCTTCAATAAAATGTTTCAAACCAGATCGATGTGTCAGTGTAGTGTGTTATAACTGGGCAGTTTCTGTTACACCCGTGTCTGATTGATATTAAACAAAAACTCTGCTTGTCCAAAGCCAAAGAGAGCTTTGTGTTTGGTTGTTAATGAGAGTTTACGATTGGCACCCTGTGTTCGAGATTACAAGATACAATGTAACATTACCATGCACACTAGTCCGTGTACAAATCTTGTTTATTTCGACTTCCCCAGACAAACTGTCTGCATGGGACATACAATGTTGTCGACTTTGCCAGCCGGCTTCGCTATCTAATACTGAATATATATATATATATATATATATATATATATATATATATATATATATATATATATATATATATATATATATATATATTAAAAGCCATTCTGTGTTTGAATGAAATTGTTGACACGTCAGTTGTAAGATGAGAATATCAAAGTGTCAATTTTAAACTTTGAATAAAGTATTTTGAATGAGCGGTGAATGTATTTCACACTTTCTATGCTTAACCAGATGACTGAACTGTTGTACAGAAATAAATGTCAATCATTCACATCAAAGAGGGAAGAGCAGTAAGTCAAAAACTTTGATGGGTGTTAAGACTTGTCAGCCATCCAATTAAAGGTCTGGTGAAACGCAGTAGCTATTTCACACCTCCGTAAGCTCCCCACGGGGGTAACTTCTAGGGTTTCCGCTAACATGATCAGTACAGTGTCCTCCTTCACTATGGGAAGACGTTGTCGGTTGCATGCACAAGAATAAATTATCAACACATCAACCTTGTATCCACTTGTCTTTATTTTAACACTAAAATTACATGATTCTGGCTAGCGATGCAAATCGACAGCAACATGGAACGTAAATGGGACTGCAATTAAAATGCATAACAACACGGAAGGTTGTGACCGCGATGCAAATCGACTGCATGAACAGCACACTGAACGTTGGGACTGCCACTAAACTGCACTAGTCGACAACATGGAACGTCGGGACCGCAATGCAAATCGACAGTAACATAAATGGGACCGATTAAAGTGAACTACAACACGGAAGGTTGGGACCGCGATGCAAATCAGCTGCATGAACTGTTGAACGTTGGGACTACCATTTAAATGAACAACAACACGGAACGTAGAGATCGCGATACGAAGGTAGATTTCTACCTCCATGATACAAATCGACAGCAACACGGAACGCGTCGTTGGAACGGCGATTAAAATGAAGAACAACGGGGAATACTGGACCATGACATGGGGCCCGTGATGAAATTCGACCGCAACATGGAAAGTTTAAGACCGTGATTAAAATGCACAACACAGAACATCTAGACCGCAATGCAAATCAACTGCAACACCGAACGTGGTAGCCGCGATTAAAGTCGTATGTCTACTATGTATAGCAAAAGTTTCAATTCTCGCGAGCCAGCGTTCCTATGCCTGCTGTACACTAGACAAAATGACGTCAAATTTATTGCGAGGGCTCCATTGCGTGTGTCTAAGTTTCAATTCTCGCGAGTCATTTATGCATGCTGTACACAAGACCAAATGAAGTCAATCTCTCGCGAGACTTGGCTCGATTGCAAATGCCCACGACGGAAAGAACGCAATAATATGGGAAGTTGATACAGTTTTTTTGCGAATCGCCGAGAGAGAAGCGCAGATCAACAAAAGACAAAAGACCCCACGTTTTTTCTTTATTTTGTCATATTTTTTAGACAAAAATCAGTTTCGCCACTGTAGTGAATTAGGATCGATTTTTTTCCGCCACTTCAGATTTCAATTGGCATTGGCGAACGTGGCGAATGGGCAGCGTGAACATAGGTGGGTTGCACTGATCGCACAAGAGACTTAAACTGACTTTGTTTTGTTAGCGAATACCGGGCAGATATAAGGCGGCGTGGGACTGCTATTCGATGTAAATGAACACCACTGTGACGTTACAGTTACCGACAAAACTATAGAATCTGAAAATGGAACAAATAATACGGAACCAAAATATTTTTAGGTCTCCCCTTAAAAACAGGGCAAAATTTTTAAGTCCCCCCTCTTCTACCCCCAGAATTTTCAAATACCCCAAATTCCTCCACCCCCACAGGTATTTGTGAACGTAGCCTAATATTTGAGAGTTGACGCGATAATCAAAACGATGGTTATTGTATTTAATTTTGAAATTCAAGTAAGCCTTTCTGAACCATTGAGATGCATAAAGTAATAGAAGCATGACGTCATCATTTTCTTTTACATATGTTGTCGTCTGTGGCAGCTACAACCATTTTCAGTAATAGAGCGCGAAGCCACTGCAGTGAACTGCAAAAAAAAACTGCTTACACTAATTAGTTTCAGCTGTAGCCGCGGCCACTTTGGTGTTGAACAAGGCTTCTTGATACAGACAAAAAATCTGCTTGTACATAGGCAAAACTAGCTCTGTCTGAGGCTCGGGTTGTAAATGAGAGTTTACGATTGGCACCCTGTGTTCAAGATTAAGATACAATGTAACATTACCATGCACTGGTCCATGTACAAATCTTTTTTTATTTCACCTTCCCCAGACAAACTGTCTGCATGGGACATACAATGTTGTCGACTTTGCCAGCTGGCTACAGCTGAAACTAATTAGTGTGAGCAGTTTTATTGCAGTTCACTGCAGTGGCTTCGCGCTCTATTACTGAAAATGGTTGTAAGTTCAGTGGTTTATTCACTTGATTGGTGACACTCACTTGGCGTAGGTGTTCTTGTGCACGCAAAATCGCAGCTTGAGGTAATGCTGCAGACAAAAGTTGAAAACCCAGGCACAGCAGCTGATCAAGATGTAGTGGCTGAGTATAGCCGATATGTGGCATGAAACCTGAAAATTAAATAGGGAAATGGTCAGCGTTCTCGTTCACGAATAGCATCAAGAAAATGAAAACTGTAACCTAAGAGAGCCTTAAAAATTGATCGAAGCTCATATCACACAGGTGGTTATTCATTCCATAGGCGTAAAATACTGTCCAAAGAAAAATGTTTATCCCAATAACAAGATACCTTTGCCGTGCACACAACCGATTGTTGTTTACTTGAAAGTAGCAATGGGTTAACTAAGAGAATACTTTGTGATAAACGCGGAAATTCGCTGGATTTGACGGAGTCTGACACAATTGTCTTTGTGTATGGTAAACCTCAGACATTAATTTTACATTTTTGTTTGACACAGTTTAATGATAAATGTCGATCTCCGATCACTCTATTTTTAGTTAAACGCAAATTATACCTGAATTTATGTTTGCACATTTGCTGATCAACTTGCATCAGTAAACGCAATAATAGTGCTGAAACTATATGAAAAACGTTGATATTGGTTTGCACTCATAGTACAGATTATTCCGATATGATACAGGGGTGGCATAATTGATTATAGTTACCGTTTCTTTGTTCACATTCAAAGCCACCACCACCACGATGGAATACAGTGAAAGTGACAGGGAAACACTCCCGCAGACAAAGTAGTGATCCGTTGTTATCCTTAGTAGAACAGATATGTGAGTTAGACGATCAGTGAAAAAATGACTATTTTGTCAGAATGATTAATTTAATGGTATACATTCATGCATTTAGGCATACACAGATATATAAATAGATCGATAGATAAATAGACAGACAGATAGATAGATAGGCAGATAGATAGATAGATAGATAGATAGATAGATAGATAGATAGATAGATAGATAGATAGATAGATAGATAGATAGATAGATAGATAGATAGATAAGCATGATTATACAAACTTACAAACGTGCAAACATAAGTACTTCATCTATGCATGCAATTATGAATAATGATAATTACAAATCAAACCAATCAACAC
The DNA here is from genome assembly GCA_001465055.1 of Ptychodera flava. NCBI lineage: Eukaryota > Metazoa > Hemichordata > Enteropneusta > Ptychoderidae > Ptychodera > Ptychodera flava. Next base: position 88,132 of record LD345158.1, on the reverse strand, counting down.
ACAAATTAGAAAACGTCAGACCCTACCTTCTCAGACAAAGTGCTATAAAAGTGAAAACTGACAAGAAGGCCCCCATACTGTTCCCTATCACGATGATCGTTCTCAAGGCAGAATCCAGGAAAGGCTAAAGTACATAGAAAAACAATTATAAACGAAAATCTTGAAATTTGACTTTTACAAGGAATGGTTAACAGCAATGTCCGACGTACACAAAAGTAGGTTTCATCCCACGAACTTACACATATTGGCTTATACAAGATGTTAGATATTTACGACAAAACATATCAGCAAACTGAAAACGATCACATAAAGCATTTCAAAGAGAGTTGTACTTAGGACAAGTTATTTACGTTTCTCTTACCACAGGTTTTGTGCCCATCGTCATGACGAGTGCAACACTTCCAACATGGTAGCACTTACACTCTGTGAAACCAGTGGTTGTGTCGTCCATATTTTGACAGTTCATTTGGTTCCACACACTTGTTTAGAGAAATGTTTTGAAGATAACACTGTTAGCCTTACATATTGGTGTTTTTGGTTTTTGAATTTTTTTTGATCGCAAATATGTTTTTTGCTGATTTTCTATTGTGATGGTATAGCATGCCATGCATCCTTCATCAGCACAATTCAATTTTCTCCCGTTAAAATGTATAAGTACACAACAGTCAGTGAAATTTACGTCACGTCATTTCACAATGTGCTATCAATGGCGAATCGTTTTACTCAATAGCCTTAAGGCTATTGAGTAAAACGATTCGCCATTGATAGCACATTGTGAAATGACGTGACGTAAATTTGGTATGGACTGTTGCTTTTGGCGCTAGAAAGAAAGCAATGAAACTGTAAAACGTACCCTATAGGATCGCCATGAACGATTGACAGACACTTGGCATTGTACCCGGGCTAAAATGTGGAACAAAAGAAGGAAAGCAGTGTATTAGGTCCATTGTGGTTTAATGCTGTGTAGCAATATACAGTGCTGTGGTTACTTTGCGACTCTCCTATTTCTGAATATTTAACTTTTAAATTTATCCATTTAAGATCACTTTGAATAATTTTGAACTTGTCTATGTAGCCTGTTTCTGACAGGCACACAAAAAGATACAAACATGCTAATTTTTTGGTTAGGCGGAGTTTAAATTAAAATTGTAGCACACCTCATCCAGACTTCGCAATGAAATAATCAGAAATTTCACTGCTAAAATCCCAGCTCTTGCTAGTTTTGGTGCCAGACGACACGGACACCTCCTAGAATGCGTTGACGACACTTTAGAACAATGTGTCAACAGTTGTTCTGAACTGTTGTTGAAAATGAGGCGGTAACGGGCTCTTTCACATATATCAGCGCGAACATGCACGACACACACCACGTAATCTCAAAACTAGGAAACATGAAGGAGAGACTCAGCATGGACGAAATTTGCTACACACTACTATGACGCCTTTATACCTCCTTGTGGTACAGGACGAAGGTGATTGGTTCTTGGAGCTTTCTTCCTCGTATGCCATCTTTGCCATCATAAATGTTGACCGAAATCACAGGAGAGTTTACTTTCTTTATTTTCTTTGTAGCGATGATTGTTCGCACCCACTGTCTACCTTGTCTAGGAAGCAAGTGGAACGGAGACAATTTGTCTAATGGGAATCACTGATACAGGAGCTCCACAAACAAGAAAGACATCTTGATATAGTAATGACGTTTAACACATACCCTTGCCTAAATATCACGAAATCCCGGTGACGTTGACCGTTAAATGTCAGCCGAGATGCTTTGAGATAAACGTCGAAATATGGCCATAAAAAACATCACTCTTTGAGTGTCTCCTCACAGCACCTGCATCTTGCTACCATTCTCCGCCTACGTTGCGATGTCAATGTTGCTGATATTATATACATACATGAACATATATATACATGTATAAATATATATATATATATATATATATATATATATATATATATATATATATGTGTGTGTGTGTATGTGTGTGTGTGTATGTGTGTGTGTGTATCTTCATGTATGTATATTCTTATACATACATGTATGTATGTATGTATGTATGTATGTATGTATGTATGTATGTATGTATGTATGTATGTATAAGAATAAAGTAGCCCTCCATGTAGAGCCTCAAAGATTTCACAAACTGGCATGTCTTTGAATACATATTAAAGCGGATATATCTTGATCCTTTTCTGCATCAGAACTGAATGTCTGCTGCAAATATCAAAGGTTTCAATAATAACCTCTAATTATTTATCTGATCTCTCGGTGCTATTTACCGTCGGTTGTGTAACATATATAGTAGGCATAATATTCAACAATTCTGCTCTATTTATTAATTGACTATCAGAATGAAATAGTATAATGATTAATGAGGTCAGAATGGGATAATTTTTTATGTAATTATACGGTAACTGTGCTGCAATGAGTTGGCAAATTTATTTACTCTCACGATAACGCTGAAGTGCATTGAAGACAATTGGCATTTAAGACTTACTGTATCTTCATGCTTGGAGGAATAATGTTCTTCGGATTCTTGTAAGTAAAAGCAATAACCGTTGCGTTGCCTGTCGATTTGAAAAGTAATAGTTTCATCAGCAGTCAGATAACACACCTCACTTTCACACCTGCAGATCATGTAGTTATTTCATTCATGACTCCTATAGTATGCTGTCTCAGCGAGTCGATCAGAGTGATTGTAAAGGTTACGAGTTTAATGTGATTTATTTTAAAATTGAGAATTACGAAAAGTGGTAGGCAGGTCCTCCGAACACATGGTTTTGAAGATATTATCAATATTTTATGTAATGGTAAAGTTTCAAACAGTGTTTATCCTTCTCATTTCAGTAACGTGATGCTACGAGGCCGTCTTCTGAAAATAGCAATTTAATAACAATGAACGACGAAAGGTGATAAGAAGGTCTTTCTAACTCATGATATGGAACAAATAATGAACTTGTTTACATAATGCAAGCTATCTGTTAAAGTCACAGCAGCGGAACAGGCAATTTCTCGACTGCGTATGCACATAAATTTAATTAGACAATCAAAGCGTAAACGCAAGCTGATTTTTTCTTGAATTGTGTTTTCATGGCCATGCTGAAGGGCTCCGATTTTTTTCCACCCGTTATTACATTTTAATCATCCATTTTCCGAGTGACTCGATATAAAAGAAACCATTAGTCATTGACTGCACAGTGTTGAAGTAAACACAATTTTACATGTGATCTACTAAATCTTATTCTGTACGATATTCTTACCTGAGTTATTTGTTATCAAATTATCTCGAGGTATTATGACCTTGCTACCTCCTTCGTCAACTTTGTACCAGAAACTTGATGATCTCTTCTTGCGTGCCGATTTGGCGTTGCTGGGAAATACAAAACTGTTGCCATCACCTTTAAGGACACTTGCTTCAAATCCTGTAAGACAAAACGAAATGCACGTTTTAAGTTTTATGGGACGTTTTACTTTTACATGTTATTCGAGAAACAAGGTACAGCGTATGCATGAGTGACGCCTTTGCTACGTCAATGCAGTAGGTTTTACCCCAAAACACAGTCTCCTTAATCATATCAGCATAAAATGATTACTTAATCATTATTGAAATTAGATTTATTGTTAATTGAGAACATTAATTAACGAGAGGGGTGGCTATGAACTGGAACGAAATAAGTTGTACCATGTCAAAGATGTTCGTGGAAAATCACAAATGCGTCCCTTTATTCATCTTCACTGCAACTGCGCACATCTAAAATATCTTGATGTGACCGTAACTTTCCTGATCTACTGAATTCGTAATTTTAAAGCGCTACCTACCAATATTCCTGGTAGAAACTCTAATATTTTCGTTGTACTGAGTCACATAGCCATATACATCGTTGCTGAATATTTCCAGGGCCTCGATCAATGTGATCGATCCGGCGTTGGTACCTCTTGTCTGTAAAGACAGCATGGAACATTGAAACTGTGTAAAATGGAAATACGTAAACGATCAGCATCAAGCTACAACAAGTATATTCAAAATTGTCATGTATTGTTTTTTTCGTTCATGTATATCTTTCAATCACCTAATAACCATAGAAAAATACCTCTGGTCATCCGAATGTATGTGAATCACGAAAGTCTATAAAGTGACTTTCTTCCGCATTTAAACTTCTCTGACAGGAATGATCACGGAATAATTCCTTATTTAAAGTAATAACAAATTCTCACCTCATGAATTTGAAACCACATTTCTTCCTTATCGCCATCCAATAACTTGCTTGCCACTTCAACCATCGACTGGGAAATAACGTGTCAACATTAAATTAGAACAGGCTATATGAAATAGCATTCAGAGAGAGCACGCCTTGAGTTCAGTGACAAAACAGTTAGTCTTGATCTGCGCATTCCATTTCTTTTAAAACAGATTAAACATTGGAAGACCGTGTGAACGATGCACATAATCAAAACTAGTGGACCGGCTGCGGACAGAGGGCTTACACGTTGCTGATTTCTTAACATTGTTTTTATATACACCATATTTTCTTTTCCTCTTGTCTTACTACCTTATTTCTCTTTTACACACACACACACACACACACACACACACACACACACACATATATAATATATATATATATATATATATATATATATATATATATATATTCAATTTAATAACATAATTTAAAACGTAATGACCTCGGCTGATTTTGCCTAGTGAAATGGACTAACATTGAGAGAGAGAGAGAGAGAGAGAGAGAGAGAGAGAGAGAGAGAGAGAGAGAGAGAGTGTGTGTGTATGTGTATTGTTTTTACCTTTATGTATCTCTTTCTCTCATTTTGCCTTCCTTTTGATGAAAGTGGCTTTTTATCAGTTATGTCAGATATTATATTCATAGAAAGCAACAAATCCCCTGAGGGGCTATCATCCAGTTGTTCAGCAATATCGTCGAGTAGCTTCGCTGCTTCAGACACATCAATCGTATCATTTACCTGAAAGTTTTACATAATGATAAATAACAAAATGAATATGAAGCTACATTGCCTCCGGCAAGTTCAATGGATTAACAGAGTTAAATTGCAACTTTGCTTTTATGTTCTCTTTCAAACTATAATGAACGTCGAATCAAACCAATTGACAGCGTGGAATTTTTGCATTTTTAAAACTTTTGAAACTTTTGGCAACCTCGGCTACAGTATGTAATCTACAATGGTTCAGTACGACAAAACTGGTTTATTTGGTGAGTAGCCCTTTATTATTAGAACCGATTTCCAGAGGTGTTGTCTTTTTATATTATTGACGTAATTAGTAATATCTTTGAAGTAATTATGCCTCAATTCTACAGCACTAACATTCTGACAATCTATCTCTGTGACACGTGTTCAGAGACTTACTTTAAAGCGTTAACATGTGCGTGCATGTATAACACAAGAGCACAGGATGGGCGGGTTACAAAAATGCCCTGAATAATGAGACTTCCTAAAGATGCTGATCGAAGAACACTAACCTCATCAATCAACTCAATAAGCTGCTGTGATTTACATTCGGTTGTATACACTGGCCACCAAGTAGTTTTCGCATCACAGTATCGCATCATTTTCCCTGTGACAAAATTTATCATTATGTTATGTAAGCTGTCCTATCAACTTTACTTTATGCAAATGCAACCTGTTTTGCTACGGTGAAATAATACTTTTTGTTAACTAAGATTTGGCCTCACAAGGACGACATGGCATGAGCATCCTATGTATAAATTTGCAGGTTTGCAGGAGCATTTCTCCCTTTGTCAGTCGTTTTTTCAGTCCTCTAAAGTCAACCTATCACAAAAACAGTTTATTAAAATACCTGAGGAGCCAGCTGGACATGGTACCCAGTCTGTCCCACAGTTTGACGGCGTTGATTTCCAAAGAGTGTTGGTAGTGGGATCGGTTTCTTCGTCGCAAGTACTTTCTGTGACGACTAAAGAAAAGGTTCGGTAATTTAATGAATAGAATTTCTGTAGAGTTACCTAGTTAGGATTTCTTGACAAAACATATCAAACACTTTAGATCAATAATTCCTCATTCTTATTGACGAATGCAGATCTTCGTGTATCGTAAAGAACGAGAAACCTTTTGAAAATCGTTAAGAATTGACAGATCTCAATCTGAATATAGGACTTTTCGCTTACCATCCAGTTTGCAGTGTTTTTCCATTAGAGGTGATGGAACACATAACGTGTCGTCTAGGCGAATAAATCTATTTCGGCACGTACATTTATAACTACCGATAATGTTGGTACATTCTCTGTTTGTTGTGTAGGGGGAACAAACGTGTTTATCCTCTGCACATTCATTTATGTCTGTCACAGGAGAGAAAAATGCAAACAAGACAGTCTACTGGTGTTTGTTAATTTTCGAAAGAACTCGTAATAAAGGTATGTATGTATGAGGTGAATTGCTGCTCTGCACCCTTGGACAAAAGACGAGCTTTCAGATTTTGTTACCCAAACGTCATTCAAAATCAAGTGGAATAAGGCTTTCCTGCATGCTGATGTGCATGTATGCGTTATATATATAT
>LD345158.1:35090-72176 GCA_001465055.1 Ptychodera flava | reverse complement strand
TATATAGGGTTTAAAAGTGCTATTGAACCAGAAAAATATTTAATTTTAAATTTGAATTTTAAAATTCGCCAAACAATCGCTTGTTTCCGATGTTCTTGCCTTCCTTTGAATATAGAAAAGGGCAGACATGATGGGATTATCTCAACTGAAAGGTTTTGCGAAGTGTGCAATTCTGGTAAAGTTGAAGACGAATTTCATTTTCTGCTGGAATGCCCTGCGTATCATGAGTTTAGGTCAATTTATATACCTGAAGATATTTTCATTCATCCAAACCTTTGTAAGTTTCAGCAGTTATTACGTTCTCGTGATGAGAGAACTATACGTAAATTGGGCATCTTTCTTTTAAAGGCTTGCCAAATTCGAAAAGATTTTCTTTGTAATTTAAATGTCAACAATCCTGTGTGAGAAATTTCAAATTGTATCTAATTAATTCACTTTAAATTATTAACTTCTGTTTGATATGTAAATTTTGACTTGTAACTCCTTTGCATTTGGGCCGGAGGCCTTATAATGCAATAAAATACTACTACTACTTAATCAAACAGATGGAGATATCGGATCAGACTGCAAGTTAGCAGACGTCGTTTCTGATGTCTTTGAGAGTTCAAATGTAACCATATTTCCTGAGTTCCTGTGTTATAGGACAGTATACATATATTGACTGGCCATAAGGGCAACAGCATACGTCTGTACCCCGAGGGACTGTGAGTCAACCCCCAAAACAGACCGTTTCCAGAGGCCGAAGGCTGAGGGAAACAGTTTGTTTTAGGGGGTGACTCACAGACCCGATGGGTTAAAGATACATGCTGTTGCCCTCTGGCCAGTCAATTATGTGCTCTATAACACACCTCATCCGCAGTCATGCATGAGAACGTACCATACACAAAACTTGTCGCATGTAATAAGTTCGTGTGGTTCGGCAAGAAAAAAGTTTTTTTTGACGTCAGCAGGCATCCTTTTTCGGAACTGATGCCTTGCAGGCAACAGTTCCGACAAATGCTGCCTGATGACGCCATTTACATGGATCAGCACAAAAAGAACGCATCCAAACGGACAATCAATCGACGAATTAGAACACAGACTGCGGATGAGGTGTGTTGTAATGTTCAATGAAATACTCTGGTGTTACACTATGGAACCAAACCCCAGAAACTATAAGATCTGTAAAATCCAAGTCAAAAATTAAAAGAGACCTTAAACGTCATCTCTTGTTTATCTAACATGTTTCTTTTCCTTCATGTATATTTTATTCTACAAACAAGTTTTATAATTTATGTAGTTACATTACTATACAATTTAATTCAAATAGTTAGGCTAGGTCTCAATCTTCAACATGGCGTTCTATGGCAAAATGATGGTAGAGGACAGGACTCGATTGGTATGATACCATATTCTAGTTCCTACTCGATTTACTTATCTTAATGTGCCTGTCTGTTCTATTGGGAAATAAATATCCTTGTCCTCATCCTTATCCTTGTGAGGCTTGACATTGGCGTTTCACTGAGACATGTGACAATAAGATGAAAGAAAATATCAGTTCGTTACTTTTGAAGATGTAGTTGGGGGTAAAAGAAACAATACCTACCTCGATTACAAGAATTCAAATTAAAGCAGAATGTAACTTACCAGACATTGGCTCTTTTGAGGTGGAGGGCTCATCAGTAACCGTACTTTCTGTCGTAGAATGATATTCAGCGAGAGTTGGAGCAGGGTGTGTGATAGGTGTGTTTTTAGTTGATGCTTTATCAAACGTAAGATATAAGAGAGAAAGATCACGATCATTTAAATCTTAAGATGTCACAACAAAATATTTTACGAACTTAATTTGCTAAAATTTGTTGAATTGGTCGGTTTCATTTCACATCATATTGTTAAAATATATTTTGGCGAAAATGAAAATAAAATTAAAATTATGTATACCATGGTTTGTTGCGACATATTTAACGACCGATCGAAGCGGATAAATTTATAGAAAGAAACCAAATGTTTGTTAACTTACCAGGAGTTATTCCTATTGTTGCAGACGCTCCAAGCCCAACGGTCCTTCCCATTGTAGAAATGACTTCCGTAGGAGTTGTTGCGCGGTCTGTTGTGAGTGTTTTTTCAGTGGATGCTGATCAAATGAAGATGAGATAAAAAGGAAAGATTGGCTGAGCAAACCTTTTGATGGAGAGCTTAATCAAATGATCAAACAGACGGAGATATCGGATCACTCTGCAACTTAGCAGACATCGTTTCTGATGTCTTGGAGAGTTTAAATGTAACCGTGTTTCCTGCGTTCCTGTGTTACAGGACAGTGTTCAATGAAATACTCTGGTGTTACACTATGGAACCAAATCCCAGAAACTATAAGATCTTTGAAATCCAAGTCAAAAATTAAAAGAGACATGAGACGTCATCTCTTGTTCATCTAACATGTTTCTTTATTTTCACTGATATTTTATTCTACAGCAAAGTTTTATAATTTATGTAATTAAATTGCCATCGAATTTAATTCAAATGGTGAGGCTAGGTCTCAATCTTCAACATGGCGGTCTATGGCAAAAGGATGGTAGAGGACTGGATTCGATTGGTATGATACCATTTTCTAGTCCCTACCCGAAATGCATAATGTGTCTGTATTTTTCCATTTTTCTGTTCTGTTCTATTGGGAAATAATATGACAGAACCCCGTGGCCGGTTCGCTCGTGAAAGGACTGCCGCCGAATACACCGCAGCACTCATGCAAATACCGCTAGTATGGCGCGCGTGCGCTCACAGGCCATGGGGCTCTGTTATTATTACATATGTTCTGTCTTTTACTTGCATCATTTATCGAGAGAATCGACGATTAGTTGTGCGTACTACTTGTCTGTCAAAGCTTCAGGGCGACCCTGCGGAGTTATATTACATTGACATCACTGTAATGAGGCATCGAATCAGCTTTCACTTTTCATTGGTCAACGCCGCCACACCCTCTATTTTGATTGGCTAAACTATTGTTTACTTGTTTATCAAGAAGACGTAAGAGGAACGGCGAAGGGCTCGCACTCTGCTTGCGATCGCTCACACGTACACATACGTTGCAACATGCCATAGATAGCCAAACGAAGAGACCTTTGAACATGGAACGCTTTTGATTTTTTTACATGTTGAGCTCGAAATTCTTCTAAATGATCGATACAAATAACAGTTTGAAGATTTTTACGGGAAATTTAAGAGTAAGATACGGCAAATGTAACTTGTCGAACGATCAAATTTCAGTGTTTACCGTGGCACACAAGCGCTCACTGTTATCAGTAGCATGTAGGACACACAAGCACAAAATAAACTGCATGCAAAAGTGACATTCTATTGTAAACAAGGAATTTCCGGTGAGAAAACTACGGCAAAAACGTCTCTGAAAATGTTAACTGTTTAATTGGCTCCGCTGCGCCCGCAGTTACGTCTGTTTCGATGTATGATGGCCGCCGTGCATTCATGGAGCTACAAACGGACTGGACGTCGCCCGTTGTCAATGTTTTTGCTTCGCTGACAAACAAACTGCTCTTCCGGATACTAAAAATTATCCTCACACTATAATAAGTACATGCAATTTTCTTTGTCGTAGTATTTAATCTGTAATGTCATGCATTTTTACTATAACGAGCATCGAACACAAGTGAAATGAAATCTTGTAGACGGTATTTTTTGTGTTTACAAACAAAAATAGTTCCGGGTCAAAATTGGTAAATTAACATAAAGGAATGGCATAATGTATTTGGTATTGCACTTCAGTGCAAATACCGGTAGTACGCGCGCGCTTCGATGCAAGTAAACTGTGGTACATGTGTAATAAATATCCTTATCCTTATCCTTGTGAGGCTTTCCGTTGGCGTTTTCACTGAGACATGTTAAAATAAGATGAAAGTTAAAGATCAGTTAGTTATTTTTGAAGTTGTAGTTAGGGATAAAAGAAAAAAATACCTACCTCGATTACAAGAATTCAAATTAAAGCAGACTTACCAGACATTGGCTCTTTTGAGATGGCGGGCCCATCAGTAACCGTACTTCCTGTCGTAGAATGAGATTCAGTGAGAGTTGCAGCAGGGTGTGTGATATGTGTCATTTTAGTTGATGCTTTATCAAACGTAAGATATAAGAGAGAAAGATCAGGGTCATTTAAATCTTAAGATGTCACTACAAAATATATTACGAACTTAATTTGCTAAAATCTGTTGAATTTGGGGGGTTTCATTTCACATCATATTGTTGTGATATCTTATGACTAAAATAAAAATAATAAATAAAAATGAAAATGAACTTATGTTTGCCATGGTTTGTTGCGACATATTTAACGACCGATCAAAGCTGATAAATTTATAGAAAGAAATCAGATCTTCGTTAACTTACCAGGAGTAATTCCTGTAGTTGTAGACGCTCCAAGGCCAACAGTCCTTCCTGTTGTAGAGATGACTTTCGTAGGAGTTGTTGCGCGGTCCGTTGTGAGTGGTTTTTCAGTGGATCCTGATCAAATGAAGATGAGGTAAAAACAGATTGGTTGAGCAAACCTTTTGATGGAGAGCTTAATTAAACAGACGGAGATATCGGATCAGACTGCAAGTTAGCAGACATCGTTTCTGATGTCATGGAGAGTTCAAATGTAACCGTATTTCCTGTGTTCGCTACAGGCTCATTACAGTATGTGGCAAAGTTTGTCATTGGCGTCTTTTAAGTTGATTAACGAAAACCGGATTAAGAAAATGATACAAGCGGAATGGATAGTCGAAGATTTTAAGGTAGGGGTTAATCGGTCGATTTTAAGGATTTCAATCGATCGAAACAGTTCTGAAGAGTCTTCATAATGCCAGGAATATTTCCAATCGTTGTTTAGGTTTTAGTCACTGTAACCTCACTTGTACAGAAAGGTTCGGATAATGTTCTAGCAGAGTCTGTTATGGCGTCTACTCAGTGTTTGGTAAATTACATTTGACTGAAGAGAAAGATGTATCGGTTCATCGGAGTATCAAGTTACTTTACTCATTTGAAAGAAACCTGTCTACCTTTGAATGAAGCGGAAGATATATTTTGCTTAAATAGTCAAAGTATAAAGTCTGTTCCCTAATTCGAAAGAATTCTGTGAAGAGATCTCAACGTACCAGGCGCAGGCTCTGTTTTGGGAGAGGGTATTGTAGATGTACATGTCGACTCACTGAGGGTTGTAGTAGAGTCTCTTGTAGGCGCACTTTCACTGGATGCTAAATTCGCGGAGAGGAAAAGATAGTAATTATCATAAGTAACTGTTGTTGAAACCTTAATATGCATACTAAATACGTCAGTATTTTTAACGGGATTCTTTCCGTCTATGGTATTTTGCACATTTTCATTGAAATTAGAACGAGTAATTGATTATTTTATATCATTTGTGCACGTAAAATGTTCTTGCGATCATCATTCATGATAATTGTAAAGCTATTTCACTTTAAACCATTGAAGTAAGGTGATATTTAACTTTAATAAGGTCCGGGGGTGGGGCGGCAAAATCTATTAGAATTGGAAAACTGCAAAGGAGGGGGATTCAGCTAGTTTTTAGATGGCGCAACTGATTTCAAAATTGTCACACACTTTCAAAAGTCAACTGATATTCAAAATTTTCATCTACTCGAAATGCCTCCTTACTGAATATTATTATAATTGTGGAAATAATACAGATTATTCCTTGCATTATAATTCTATAGTTTGAATATAATTGAACCAGATATGAACTGAAAATGCTCACGTGTTTCATTATATATTGCAGTTATGTGTAAATTTGAACCTTTGCCACATGTTTTTGCAACTTCATTGAAAGTATTATGATCAACATAAGGAACAATATTCATCACCGATTAATTCTAAAAGGTCATGAAGTATATGTAATTAGCTGAAATGAAAATTTTAAAGTTCTTTGACTGCTGTCATTGTGTCACCACTTTATAGAGCAAGTGTAATTACCTTTGGCCAAGTCCTTCAAGCCATATATGCCGAACTGTGAAAGCTCATTAGATATGCAAATTATAAATTAGCTGACATGAAAATGTGAAATGACTTTCGATATTGTTTTAACCTGGTATGATCATCAATGTACATAGCATGTTTTGCCAACTTTGATCAAGTGAATCTCAGAGGAAAGATCATCGAAAATGCAAATTAGGAATTGGCTGAAGAAAAGTTGTTTAATGACTTTTCAATAATGCTGTATCATAGTGCCTTTAATGTGTATAGCAAGTTTCATCAACTTTGGTCCGGTCAATTCAGATATATCTCTAATTAGCAAAGTTCATTAAATATGTAAATTAGGAATTGGCTGAAGTAAAAATGCTTAACGATTTTTAACATTGTTGTATCATAGTGTCTTCAATATATGTAGCAAGTTTTGTCAACTTTGGTCAAGTCAATTCAGATATATATCCCTAATTAGGAAAGTTCATTAAATATGCAAATTAGGAATTGGCTGAAGAGAAAATGCTTAATGACTTTCAATAATATTGTATTATAGTGGCTTTAATGTACATAGCAAGTTTCATCAATTTTGATCTGGTCAATTCAGATATATATCCCTAATTATGAAAATTCCTTTAATATGCAAATTAGGAATTGGCTGAAGTAAAAATGTCTTTTGACTTTCAATAATGTTATATCACAGTATCTTTGATGTATATAGCAAGTTTCAAGTACTAAAATCAAGTTAATTCAGATATATATCCCTAATTAGGAAAGTTCATTTAATATGCAAATTCGGAATTGACTGAAGTAAAAATGCTTAATGACTTTCAAAAATGTTGTATCATAGTAGCTTCAATACATGTAGCAAATTTCATCAACAATGGTCCAGTCAATTCAAATATATATCTCTAATTAGCAAAGTTCATTAAATATGCAAATTGGGAATTGGGTGAAGTTAAAATGCTTAACGACTTTCAATAATGTTAAATCATAGTATCATCAATATACATACCAAGTTTGGTCAATTTTGATCCAGTCAAATCAGATATATCCCTGATTAGGAAAGTTCATTAAATATGCAAATTAGCAACTATCTTTCATGTCACCCCTTAATGCTTCCCACTGCTGATATATCTTGGTGTGATCAACATTTGTAGCAAATCTCATCAAATTGTGTGCAGTCGTTTTTTATGTATATCCGTTTTTTCTAAAATCATTAATTATGCAAATGAGCAAAAAGTATGCAAGCCAGACCCACCAAAAATAATCAGTTCTTGCTATTTGCAAACTCAATCTATGAACCAGATTTGATTTTCATCTGATCAGCCGTTTTTGAGATATCGGACCAACAGACAGACAGACAGACAGACAGACAGACAGACAGACAGACAGACAGACAGACAGACAGACAGACATCGCTGCGACATATGCTCACGTGTGTGAACACGTGAGCAAATAAAATGAGCGTGTACAGACCTTGTGTCCATCAAGCAGTGTTATTGGATGACTGTATAGTTGATTATCTAATCATAACTATTCAAGAAATGACCGATGTTTGCTGCCGGAAATTTTTGTATCACAAGTCATTGGATTTTACGAGTATTAATTTATCTTTTTCTTGATAGTAAATATGACAATGTGCCGATGATGGCGTGCGTTATCAAGCGGTACAGAAGTTCTGTCGAGAGTGTCACTTTTTGCTCACGTGTTCACACACATGAGCATATGTCGCAGCGATGTCTGTCTGTCCGTCTGTCTGTGTGCTCGATATCTCAAAAACAGCTCATCAGATCAGAATCAAATCTGGTATATAGATTCAATATGCAAATAGCAAGAACTGATTAGATTTTGGTGGATGTGGCTAGCTTACTTTTTGCTCATTTGCATAATTAATGATTTTAGAAAAAACAGATATACATTGAGAACGACTACACACACTTTGATGAGATTTGCTAAAAATGATGATCACATCAAGATATATCAGCTATGAAAGTTACTAAGGGATGACGCGAAAGATAATTGCTACTTTGCATATTTCATGAAATTTCCTAATTAGAGATACATATCTGAATTTATTCGATCAAAATAAACGAAACTTGGTAATATGTATATTAAAGATACCATGATTCAACATTATTGAAAGTCACTAAGCATTTTTACTTCATTCATATCCTAATTTGCATATTTAATGAACTTATGAAATTAAGGATATATATTTAAATTTACATGACCAAAATTGATGAAACTTGCTATGTAAATTACAGATACTATAATAGAACATTATTGAAAGTCATTAAGCATTTTTACTTCAGCCAATTCCTTATTTGCATATTTAATGAACTTCCCTAATTAGAGATATATATCTGAATTGACTTGACCAAATTTGATGAATCTTGCTACATATATTGAAGATAATATAATACAACATTCTTGAAATTCATTAAGCATTTCTACTTCAGCCAATTCCTAATTTTCATATTTTATGAACTCTCCTGATTGGGGATATTTATCTGAATTGACTTCACCAAAGTTGACGAAACTTGCCATGTACATTAAAGATACTATGATAGAACATTACTGAAAGTCATTAAGCATTTTAACTTTAGCCAATTCCTTATTTGCATATTTAATGAACTTTCATAGTCAAGGATAGTTATCTGTATTGACGAGACCAAAGTTGACGAAACTTGCTATGCACATTAATGATACTGTGATACGACGTTATTGAAAGTCATTAGGCATTTTTACTTCATCCAACTCCTAATTTGCATATTTAATGAACTTTTGAAATTAGGGATATATATTTGAATTTACGTGACCAAAATTGATGAAACTTGCTATATACATTAGAGATACTATGATGTAGGCTAATATTATTGAAAGGCATTAAGCATTTTTGCTTCAGCCAATTCCTAATTTGTGTATTTAATGAACTTTCCTAATTAGGGATATATACTTGGATTTATTTGATCAAAGTTGGCAAAACATGCTATGTACATTGATGATTATACCAGGTTACACGAATTTTGGTCATTTCGTATTTTCATTTCAGCTAATTTTTAATTTGCATATCTAGTGAGTTTTCAAAGTTTGAAGGACTGGACATAAGGCAATCACACTTGCTATTTAAAGTGGTGATACAATGGCAGCAGTCAAAGAAATGAATTATTTCTATTTCAGTCAATTGCATAATTGAATACTTAATGACATAGAGTTAATCTGTGGTGAATATTGTTCATTATGTTGATCATAACACTTTCAATGGCAAAGGTTCAAATTTACACATAACTGCAATATATAATGAAACACGTGAGCTTTTTCATTTCATATCTTGTTTACTCTGTCGATGCTGGTCGCGTGCAGAGTAGGAAAATAAACTGTGAAGTCAGGCTATATACACCGAGTGATCTTCGAATATTGACATTGATTTCTAAAGTAGGCATGACTTGTGTACTTGGTAACATGGCGAGTGGGCTCTAGTAAAAGTCCGTAGTCATTTACCATGTCTGTCAATGTTTGATACCTGGCTGGTCTGGTACACACGGAGAAATAAGTAGTCGCAAATCAACTAAGCTGTCTCGACGATTAGCATCAAAACAAATCTTGGGAGATGAGCAATCAGGCGGTCTGGGATCGATGTAACCTGTAGTCTTTAAAGGTAGATTTCCAGCGATGCCAAGACAGTTTTTCCAGGAAAGAGAAGGCCGTCATTCCTCATGAAAGTTCAGGGGCAAGAGAGAGTATCATGCTGCAATGCGCAGTAGAGGTACGCACAACACAAAAGCGGGATTAACGATTATAATACAGGGGACTTCTACAACATATCCCCCACAGAGCCAACGATGTCTCAGCGTTATAAAAATCCTACAGCCAAAAATGTAGGACGACCACCTTAAATTGAAAGACCAAAAACATATGAGCATCTTGGCCTCCTTATCATACTGATTAGAGCCACTGTCTGTCAAACTGAGTTTCGGACATCGAAAACAACAGAAACAAAACCCAATTATGCACCTTGAGGCATTGGTATGAAGAAACCTTATCCCACGGCGCTCTTTCTTTACAAGCTTCTTTAATTTGCAATATAAGTGATATATTGGGATCTTTAAACTGTTGTTCTCAAAGTCCAAACCATGACCAAAGTATTTCATAGTCCCACTCTCCATCTTGTTTCTGATCACCTGCAGCATCATCTTGTTGCTTAGTTTGGCAATACCTGCACACTCAAATCTGTCTCGGTGGGAACATCCAGAGTGATCTTCTGGTACTTAAATTTCATTACCCGCCCCGTTTGAGACAAAACCTGTTTTCATTTATTTTATTTTTATTTATTTTTATTTCGCCAGAGATACAAATGATACAAAAGATGTAAACGCAATTAACATGAGAAACGAAAAGAGAAAATAAATTAAATATGACACAAATACAATATCTGCATCACAGCAATGAAAATGATAATAAAATAACACACACACAAAATCTGGTGAGGACCAAAAGGCAGTTCTTCAAGAACTAATCTAGGCCTTCTTGGAACTCTAATTATTTATATCTATGACCTAGACATTTACTTGACTTACTGGTGCATTTAACTTGCGCATTATCTTGATCTGTAAAATCCTGAACCTCATGAACTCGTCCACACTGTTCACATTTAATTTCCACTGACCTACGGCTCAATTCGTCCGTATTTTGATGCTTGTTGCCAGGTCTATGCACTATGTCAAAGTTGAACTGACTTAAAGTTTCTAAACATCTGGCCAGTTGACCTTCTGGGTTCTTAAACTTGGTCAACCACACCAGTGATGCTTGATGTGTGCAAACAGTGAATTTTCGACCCAGCAAAGAATGTTCGAAGTATTTGACATACTGCACTACCGAAAGGAGCTCTCTTCTTGTTATGCAGCAATTTGTTTCTTGTTTACTCAAAAAGCATCCAGCATAGCTGATGGGTCGTTCAACATCACCTTGAACCTGGCTCAGTACACAATCAATCAGTAA
This sequence comes from Ptychodera flava, assembly GCA_001465055.1. NCBI lineage: Eukaryota > Metazoa > Hemichordata > Enteropneusta > Ptychoderidae > Ptychodera > Ptychodera flava. The sequence continues at coordinate 61,235 of LD345158.1, read as the reverse complement.
GAGAGACACATCACAATCGACTATGAACTCAAACTTCTCTGATGGAAAAGTTGACGCATGGGCAGTTTTCAATAATTCCTTTATTTTGTCAAAGAACAGCTGGCACATATCAGTCCACTGAAATAAGGCATTCTTCTTAGTAATATCATTAATTGGCACAGCTGTTTTGGCAAAAACTCTGATAAATCTACGATAGTAGGATGCTTGACCATTGAAGCTACGAAGTTCAGTCAATGACCTGGGAGTGGAGAAATCTTGAATAGCAGAGATGTACTTGGATCTGTGGACACATAGTGACAGGAAACCTTGCGACCTGGAAAATCAACCTCCCCAGCAAACAAATGGCATTCGCCTGGTTTAAGCTTTAGGTTTGCTTCGCTCAATCTATCAAAGCAAGCCTGTAACCTTTCGAATTCTTCCTAAAATGTGAGCCCAAACACAATTATGTCGTCCAAATATAGCAATAATATGTCCCACTCTAAAACTCTACAACTTTCTCCATTACGCGCTCAAAAGTAGCCGGACTTTTGGAAGAACATTAAATTCTATCAATCTACAAGAGCCAGAGACTACTGCTGACTTCCGTAGCCTATTCTCATCACGTTTCACCTGATAATATCCTACAATGAAATCCAATGTAGAGAACCAGACAGACTCATGCATTGCCTCTAAATTATCCTGGATACGCGGTAATGGCTGTGCATCCTAATTGTAACTGTATGTAATTTACGCCAGTCCACAGCCAATGTCCGCGTGCTATCTTTCTTTTTAATCGACGAAGACAGAGATGTCCATGGATATTTTGATTCCTGCATTATTAAGCCCTTATCCACTAATGATTGTAACAGCATGGTCTACACTCAGACAATCCTTGCTAAAGACGTGCGAATTCTTGACTAGTAGCTTAAATGCCGAATCTTTCAAACAAACGTTTCATATAAATCTGCCAGGTGTAATGGCATCACCATTTATTTGTCATTGGGAACCTTTACTTTCTCACAATGACCTGTAGGGAGCACTGATTCATATGCAATTGCAGATAAATTATCTTTCCCTTGCTAAATTGGAAATGGTGTGTATGTCAAATCCACCATTCACTCAAATTTAAACAAACCAATCGCTGTTCCCCTTTTTATTTTTTGCAATTTCTGAAACCAAATTTATCACTCTCACAGGCAGCAATCGCTGACCTGGTCTTACCATACTGCAAGCATCACCAATGCCTAAGGAAAAGTTCCTCGTCGATGATGTGGGTTCAATCGTGGCAGCTATATCGGACGATGTTTCTTTATCTGTATCTGCATCATCATGATTGTCATTACCACAAAACAATCCATTACCCAAAGTACCAGAACCAGGAATACATCCCATGCGAACTAACACTGGTTTCGTGACCAGGCATTAACACTTCTCGCGAGGGGGTTTGTACCAAACAGCAAAAAGGCTTGAGGTAATCGCTAAGTGTTTTAATACTTTTACCTGCTATGTCAACTGTACCATTCCGGATATTCAATTCATAATATAAAGAGTCCCATCAAGTCCATTCCCAAAAAACAGAAGAATTATCATAAACTCTCAAAACTAGAATGGGGACATACTTTTCTACTGAACCGATTATAACTTTCATAGGAGCACTACCCAAAACATGTATAGCTGAACCATCTGCCTGAATTAAGTGTTGCCAAATTTCAGACAATCTACGCCTGATTTCAATAGATATTCAAAATTAATACTCTTTTGAAATTATTGTATGAGTGCACCATGTATCACCCAAAAGACTAGCTGAAATGCTCTAAACCTCAATGTCAATATTCATCATGTGATTAGTAGAATCAGGAAATGCTACTTTGGTATGAAATTTATTTTCATTGTAACTTTGGAAACCCTCTCATGATGATCTGTCTGTATTGAGTTTACCAATGGAGATGTTCTTTTTTTACCCTTTGACCTATCATGACGTTTTGACCTTTCCTGTTTCTTTCCTTTATTTCTTTTGCTACCGTGTACCTGTTTTGAGGGATTTGCCTGATCTTTCTGTGATTGAACAGACGGATTTACTTCGACTGGCCGTCATCCCTGGTCATCCCGACAGTCCTTAGGAGTTTGACTGTTTATTGTCATACTGTTTAAATGTCCACTCCAAATATTGTGCATACTGTTTCTTATGGTGTTCTGGCTGATTACATGTCCATGTCATGTACATGAGATTTTGAACTACTATCATTTGATTTATGCGCAGACTTTCCTTCATTATTGGACTTATGAGAACTTCCTTTTGAAATTTCCTATTCGAACTTATCTTACCTAGCAGCAATTTCAGGCAACATGGCCTCCAACTCAGGACCTTCACTTGATAGATTGTTATTACTTTGGCACATTTTGTCCTTGTGGGACGAATTTGGATTCCCATAAATGAAAATCTACTTCTAACTGTGCTGCTAGTACAACTAACTCTAGAGTAACTCCTCGACGACGACCTGCTTCATTTGTTCCCATTTCAGATTAATATTGGAGACTGCTTCAGAAAGCGTCTATACCAAACCTGTCCAACAAGTCGCCTTGTGTACTTGGGTAGCTTTCAAAATTATTTCCCTGACTTGTTGAGCACGTTCTTTGAGTGACTGTCCCTTTTCCCCAACAATCCTCTTTGCTGACAAACGAAATACATCTTCCTGACCTACAGTACTATAATCTGTAATTTTACTCTTCCTGGAGAAGGAACTTCTTGAGGACAAGCTTTGCCCTCTCGTGCGAGTGCATGGTGTCAACCTGTCACCCTAAAGGGTGCCCTCAATCAATGAATGTTTTGAGTCACAACTTACGGGGGACTGGAAGGGTGGTTTATTTCCACCACTAAAATTAACCTTAAGAGACTCAGATAGTTGTCTCTCATCACTTTTGCTAGTTGTATCAAGTTTATCAGGAGTAGACGAATGCATTTGTGAACCTATAGAGTCATAGCTAGTACCACTAGCAGGTGAGCAAGTTCACTCCGCAAAACCCATGAACGGCGTTTATTTTGTCACTCACATGTTTCAGATATTTCATTCAATCAACTTTTTTCTTTTGGGCTTAAGTCCCATAAGGAGTTATTAAAACCGGCATCTGATCATGACCCCTTGTTTCTGTAACCATGGTACTGTCTTTCTGAGGTGTCAACTCAGTTTTAATTGCAACTCCACTATCAAATTGTTTTCCGCCCGTGTCTTTGAATTTTTCTGTATCGTCTCGAATAGGTGAAGCCACGATGACTAATCTTGTGGACAAAACCTGACCTCATCTTATCTTCAATGAATCCATTTCAAGGCACCCTAGGAATGACCGGCCAAGAGTAATAATCATATACCGAAATTTGATTTCCATTGTATACAGCTGTACCCTACCACCAAATTTGGCGTGAAGATGTGCCGACTAAATAAACTGTACTTTCCGTCGATAAGTAAAGGCTTAGATGCCACCGTTGCTCACCAATTGACATGCATTTCTAAACTAGGCTACACTTCCATACTTGATAAGGGGGCGAGTGTGGCTCCGGTAAAAGTCCGCAGTCAGTTACCATGTCTCCCGATGCTCTATAGCTGGCTGGTCAGGTACACATAGTGGAAAAAACTAGTCGAAATGCCATTATAATGAAGGGGAATACTACCACGATATTTTGGGCGTCATTGTTATGTGTCAATGAATCCTCTGTTTGTTGTATGGGTTGGAGAAGCCCCATTTTCAGAGTTTTGATGTTTGATATTCAAATGATGAGTTTTGAATTTTGATTTATAAAGTATCGTGGGGAATTGATCACCATACCGTTTTGGTCACCTTTGCATGTACTTCAATTAATTATATTAATGTCGATTAAAATATTTTGCTAGAGTTAAATACAAACACCTGCTACCAACCTGCAGCGATTTCACATATTGGGAAATGAGTCGCGGTACATCGAATGTCATTCCATTTGCCATTGGAGCGCAAATGCACACAGTCTTCATTACCATTATGGTTATCAGGTTGATTGCTATGCCAGTTACTATAACCACCAGTAGAGCTGTCTATCCATCTGAACTGGTCAGTCTTATTAACCTGTCACACATTACAAACGGAAATTTTAGTTGATACACTGTGGACTAATAAATTTATGTTAAGCTTTTCATTTGACCACAGCGATAAATAATGTAAATTTGTACGGATTGGTTGTGAAAGATTTTAAGTATTTGCCCTTTCTGAAGCGCAAAGTTGTCAGTGTGCCATAAAAGGTGAGATGTGCTCATATTATCTTTTGAAGTAGATAGGTTCCGCTGATCGAAAACGTGGCCCTGAATCACGTCTTCTTACAAAGAAAGTACACATAGTAAACTTGCTAATTTTCAACTGAAAATATGCTGAAAGCTATTAACGATATTGAAGTATTATCTCATCCACCACCTGATCTCAGTTATGCTGTTCATACTTATAATACGAGATTTGCTAAACTTCCTTAAAAAAGCATGTAACAATGAAAAAGCTTGTTGTCTGGCTGTTACATCTGGTGCACATAGAGAATATTGTCTTTATAACTAGGGTTTGTTGAGTGGCCGAGGGGCTGTGGTCTAGCCTACAGGCCTTTCTCGACTGTGATGTCTTCGCTAGGTGACTTGATGCCGTGCGTTGTGAGTTCTAATCCCATCGAAAATTTACTGAATCCAAATCACTGTCGTTTGTGGTTTGATAGACAGCGATGGCAGCCGTAGTGTGCAACAGAAATATAGGAAGTTGGGAGACAGAATGGCCGCGCACGTATCGCCGAGTTCGGAGACGAATTTCCCTCATACAATTTACTCAATAAAACAGCAACGATGCATAGCTTTCAATACATCTCTATATTTCTGCTAATTTTTTTTGCGTCTAAGTAGATGTGCGCGTATTCTGTTGCGATTTCCAACGGGACCCGGTTTTCAACGCCGGCTTTCAACATGGAACGGCTACTTTCTCACAACAGCAGCGAGTGATTTGAATGTGAAGGAAGGAAGATACGAAATTAAGGTCTTGACTAAGTTCAGGAGAGAATTTCCTCGGGCATTGTTTTGAGTTCAAATGTAGCCCTGAGTGTCTCGTGTTTGGTACAGGCGCGCACACTAGACATAAACAAGAAGGGGAAAATCTAGCAAATAAATTATGGTCTCTAAGGAGGGCAGCAGATTGTGATCGTAAGCAATCGTAAGTTAGAACCTTCTACTGTTTGTAACTTTATGGCTTTTTTGTAGGCAGTGATGTAGATAATAGCCAGTCACCGGTAAAAACGCCGGGTTACGCGCAGCTTGCAACCGGCTTTAAGACGCATGGAAAAAAAATAACGAGGAGCCATGCGAAAAACAACTTGTGAATTCGAAAAACAAATCTTCACCCATTCGTATTTTCAGTGTAAATTTAGGTATTTTGAAACAAATCACAGAAAAGGGTGAAGAAATTTTGAGTAGAACTGATCTAAAACGTTACAATCCCCAGTTAGAGCTTGGTATGCAACGGCATGACACAAAGTATAGTAAGCGCAGGTTCCATATCCGGTTACCTCGGATAGGTAACCTCGGAAAACATCATCAACCGTTCGTAATATGCAAATGACATGTGACTCTGTGACGTAGTGGAAAAATTGTCCGTAGTTCCATAGGTGAGCATGCATATTTGAATACCATATACGCTGCTTTTCACGATGTGTAAGCTAGAAAACATCAAAAAAGCAATCGAAATGATCAGCCAAATATTTTGAAAGACATTGGTAAAGAAAGTTAATGAGGCTGATGAGTCCCGCAGGACAGCTGTATGTGCAGGGCCGCGGCCGTCGTCGATGAGTGTGGATGATCGATCAAACAACGCAATGTTGACATAGCCAGTGACAGTGGTAACGATGCAATCGACGCTGAAATTTCAAGTCCACTCACCTCAACTGAATTGAATCATTTGGTATAAACAATGACCAAACCAGTCAAAATGCCAGACGTAATTCCTCAAAATATGAGAGAAAAGATTCAGTTTCGATGTCTGAACGACGAAATGAAATTTTGATTGCCTTCAAAACGACGTGTGAAAACTCTCAATGTTCACAACTTTTCCAGGACCACATACAAAATTGTTCTATCCAGGACCACCAATCACTCCAAAAAGAAAATGCCGTTTCTTGCGTGTTCATTACATGTGTACGTTGTATGTTTCTGTGTATGCATATGTTTAGGTACATAACGGTGATTGTAGTGATAAGCCAGTACGCTTTGTTAGTTGTGCTCCGCAGGGATCAAGATCGCCCAGGCCGCAATTTGAATTTTGAGTGATCAAGATGGTCAGCATACATTAACATTTAGAACAGAGGTCAAATGGATATTCTGGAACCACGCTTTTTTGTGAAAATATGCGTTCCCTGTATTAAATAGCAGTGTTTTTCAGCGTGCGATTTTCGACATAAAAGTCGTCGCCATACATTCGCAGGTGTCATATATGAGATTGCACGGAAATTAACGCCGTTCACACGTCGAATTTCCAGAGCAAATCGAGTGCGTTTTACCCATAGCGTGGCTTTTTCAATTTGCATAGTCTTTCCATAATCCCACTTTTGTAGGGGAAATTGGCGTTTAAATAAGTTTTCTATGGAAATTATAACTGCTAGAGCTACTCTACAATTAGATCGTTCATAATCATCATGGAATTTTGCTGATGAACCAGTTAAGTAACGGCTTTGCCAAATCCTCCACTGAAATATCATAGTGTAATATGTAAGTGGTGTGATTTCATCTGGGCATGAAAGAGTAATCCGCAGGATAAATCTATAATTTAAAAATAAATTTTCCTGGACTAGTGTTTTATAAGCATTGTTCACGTCTTTAAAATAATTAAAAAAATAATTCACCTACTCTCATTTACCTATACATGGTGAATGATGCATATATACTTACCCGTTCCAGACCAATCCAATACATAACACACTTCTTTGGTCTAAGTTGTTTTATTCTGTCAGATTTTTCCTTCGATCCAATAACTACCAGGCGTGATTTCAAACTTTCACAATAACATTTTGCCTCCAGTTGAGTTTTCTTTTCCTCGAGGAACTTAGTACACATTTGCTCCGATTCATCAATTAACCAGCCTTCTGGACAAGCTGAAACATTACAATATTGGTGTTAACAATATACTACAAACTCTTTATAAAATGGGAATATAACGGCGAGGCTGATTTTTCCTGCGTTCCAATAACTACCACGCGTGATTCCAAACTTTCACAACAAGATTTTGCTTCGGGTTGAGTTATTTTTCATCATGGAACTTATAACACATTTGCTCTGATGTATAAATTAACCGGCCATCTGGACAACCTGAAACATAACAATATTTGTGTTTACAATGTACTAAACACTCTTTATAAAATCGTAATATGTTAGTGAACTGTCCTATGGCGGTCCAACGTTTTTCAAAAGGTGTCGCAAAAACAGATCTCACCACGGCCTCCTTTTTCATTGGTCTGTGACCCAGACACTGTTGGAACTTACGGTTTAACGCTTAACTTCAGTAATCCAACATGTTAGTTATTGTGTTCGTTATAATCATGACAAAACTTGCCACAAATTTTCGAATAGCATCTACTGTAAATGATATGATCACTTCATTTTTACGCAAACGTATGACTTTGTTGCCATGGTAATGGCGAAACAACACTTTAAACATCGATGCAAAAAAAACCAAAACATTTAAACTCGTAGGTTAGTTTAATTTTATGTTACATGATGAGTAATCACCGTCTGACTCCTTGCTATGGCCACACCGATTAGATGATCAAAATACGTGTACAGAAATTTATTGTGACTTAGTTTAGGCCTTTTTGAATAACATTGATTTGTTTGAGAATGAAGGCAAAGAAGCGTGAAAGTTTTAAAACTCCATGTCTATGTTTTCGCTGCCTTAATTGCGAGACAACTAAATTTTGGTGGTGTGAAGTGAAATTTAGGGATAAGGATTTCATTTTTCTTTCATTGAAGTGATCGAGAAATGCTTTTATAACACGCCACATGCTCATTCCGTGTCGCGATTCGCCAGAATACGTCACGTGACGAGAAAATAGATACGTCTAGTCCCCACCAGATCGACAAAAGTGACGTCAGAGGGTATTTTTTAAAAGCTATTTCCCAAGGGAAATAGTTCTGACCAAATTAGGAAAAGTGCCCGGTCACGTGACCGTGGTGTCGTCTGCAGCTTTACAACAATGGCGGGTGACTAGAACGTGATGTGCGTCCGGGATAGGTGACGACACATTCTCTAAAATAGATTTTCCAACATTTTCCAACATTCCAACAGCGAAGGAACCTGAACAGCTCATTGAAGGAAAAGATTAAAGTGCAACTAAGCCAGGTATGCTTAGAATATTTTTTGAAAGAAAGTGGTACCACGTACAACTGAAACCGCTGTACCACGCCCAGTAAACTTGTCACAATGGATTGTTGTGGTGCAAAATATCAAAACACATTAAAAACTATATAACAATACAACATGAGCATGTGGTGTGTTATAAAACACCTATAGCCTGGTCTTTATTCGGGCTATAGCGCTCGTCTATTACCCCTCGTGGCCGTGTGTTACCAGAAACACATCGCTATACCCCTCGGCCTACGGCCTCGGGGAATAGCGATGTGTTTCTGGTAACACACGGCCCCTCGTGGTAATAGACAGGCGCTTTAGCCCTCATGACCAGGCAATAGGTGTTCAATATGTTACGCTTTCTTGTGTGTAAACTGGTGATGATGATGTGCCTGATAAATGCGCTATGAATTCTTTCAGCAATGTTGAAAAAACAATGACAAGGTACCTTCTATGTCAACGTCGTTTATATTGGGGGCAACGAGATCAATGTACATCGAATACAGGATAAAGCCCGAGTATGAGGGTTTTATCGCGCTGAAAAGCTATCACCCAAAACTTACATCTTTCCATTTGGGTTGTTTTGCCTTGACTATCTCGTTCGTAAACGTAGCATAAAAGCGCAAGTAAGTTAAAGGTAGGAGTCCTTGTGGAAAACCCACGGGACTCTGTTCTTTGAAGATATATGGTCAGAATTGACTGAAATTTGGTCAACTACTTTGTTTTGTTATACTTTTGTAACAGATAGAATATGAAAATGTTTACGGGTACGGTAACGTGACTGAAAGTTGCTATTTTCCCGAAAAATTCAAGCATTCAAAAAAGGTGAAATTTCACCTTGTCAGCTCAAAATTTGTGTCTGCTTGTCTAGATATTCTAAAAGAGCAATTATCACTAATCAAAAAGACACCATAACCTGAATAAATATTTTGACATATCTATTTAATGTTTTAGAATGTCCATGAAATGTGTAACATTGCTCGATTTTTTTTAATTTTTTGGAGAAAAATTGTGAAATAGTAATACAATTGAATTAGTCAACGGTTATTACATGAGCTTTTATGCTACTTTATATCTACTGACGATTTCGTTTGAATTAATTTTGTCTTGAAATTGAAATATCTCGTTATATCCCATAAGTAATTTTGGTGCCAAAATATAGGCTTTTAGTCAAGTCAGAATCTAAAGATCAATTTGCAAAACTTTCGTTTAAAAGAACTGAGAAATATATTGTTGTCAATTTTAAAGACATTTCGATCACAATTTTCTAAAACTTTATCCAACAGGATTGGAACTAATTTGGGAGAATTGGATATATTGATTTTTCAAATTTATTAAAAGTGTTGGTTGCCATATAGCTTATTGCAATATTAAAAATTACCCATAAGAACAAGTGTATTGCGAAAAAAGACAAGCAGATGAGCTTACATGTTCAGTTAAAATCAACATTACTACACAATCCAATTATCTCAAATTAGTTCCAATCGTGTTCCCCTTACCTACTATATAATGTTAGAGTCTCAAATCAATGCCTTGAAATATATGCGAGACCTAGGGCAGCGTATTCTGCGCTTGTGCCAACGCAGCTTTCGTGTTTAATTTTCGTGTTAAAATTTGAATATTGAAAATTGCAGCTGTTTACTGGATAAAGCGTAATCATTTTTGATTTGACAAAGTTTTGCAAACGATTTTATAATTTATATTTGGCTTCCAGGGGACTAGTGACGTGTATCTTTAACGTGCTAATTTCGGCTTCTCAGTATTTGAACGGGAAAGTCAACAGTCTTGCTCACTCGTTCCTGATCGGCCTAATTCTTTTTTTCAAGGCAATGTGCGACAGATGTGCTATGGTCTTCCAACCTGTTTTCTTCCAAAACGATGGATATTTTCACCCCTGTTGAAGTTTAGTGCGCCCCATCTGACCAACACTCTGCCGCCGTCGCGCCGGGGGTATTTAGCTTGCACTTCAAATTCCGTTCACAAAGAGAGCAATCCGCTCGTGAGACTTTAAATGATTTTTTAGAAACAAAACAAAACACAAAATGGCCTGCTCAGGTTTAGAGAGATTATTCTCCATGGGTCTCGGTTTTGCAATTTGACAGAGTTCCGATTGCTGGGAACTAAATTTTGGCCGCAGTATTTCTTAGTTGAAGTCCGTAAGCGTGATGGGAAAAAGTACACAAAAAATATACTTTAGCATGTGGCTTACGGCAATTATTAATCAAGAGACGATTTTGGGCATTTTGATTGGATTTTCTTAGACGAAAATGACCCGCCTTCGTCAGTATCTAGCGAATTCACGATGGTATGATGAAAAAGATGCACCTGAAGGTCTGAGCTGCAACCGCTAGTCGGAAAAGGAAACAACGTGAATTTTGAAGTAAAACTCTTTAGACCTAACACTGAACATCCAAGTTCATTTGAATAAATTATTCTATATAAAAAACCCTGGGGCTTTTTTATGTAAGAACTCTAGGTCTTTGTAGAAAAGTCACTGTCTTGCAATGGATTTCTATCACGTATAATACGCCATTTTCTTTGGTTACAACATTTCATAAAGTCAATTCTTGTGTAATTTTTTGACTTTACCCCACAATTTTCCTGTGTTTCAATGCCCTCTCCACTATTATGATTCGTAGAATGATCGCGAGGAGGGACCTCATGAATAGATAAAGACTTCAGTCCGAATGGAGCATTCTGATTGGTCAATTCCAACATGATTGTTTTTAATTCGACATCAAGCTGTGCAAGCGGGCCTTTAGCAAAAGGAACAATTAGGCGGTGGTTTCAATGTAAAAGCCCTCAAGCGAGAGTACAGATCGTTGCTTTTTAACCAATCACAAACGGCCTTTCTTTATGAGGGAGAAGATAGAGTCAGCCTGACTATGTACTAACCTCTAGTCGAAAATGGTGAGATAACTTGTTGAAATATGATTGGTTTTAGCATTTTTTTTAGTGTGACATGCCTCAACAGTTCTTGGACGATAACGAGATGTACAGCAATGATTAATATTTGGAGTCAAGAGTGGCGAAAAAAGTTAAAATAGTCGACCGGCAACAACATTGAAGGAGTACACTTCCGTGTTTATCATGTTTAGTTACCTACCGTTTGCTTCACTTGTATACGAGTTTTAACCCTCGCATTTGTAATAATCGAGAGCAGACTGGTTCATTTTATGTAATTGTTCTGGTAAACCAACTAAACCAACTCTGTTATTGACGTTTTTTGTACTTTTTTGTAGAACGTGCCAATGACGGCGATTCAAAGATGGCGTCGCTTGTAGCAAAACAAGTAAAATTGTTCTGTATCCACATAGAGGGACTGCGACTGTACGAACTGATTACTAAAAAAAGTCAATGGCTATGTTCAGTGGGTCATGTTAGAAAATATTTCATTTGGTAACATATTTTTCGTCGGCAACATGCTTGAGAATTTTGTATTCCACCTGAGTCAAATACCATTGTGAAACACTTTGCGGTACCATAGACAGTAGACTCGCTTATATCTATGGTGATACTGGTATGAATAAAATGATACATATTGTAACAGATTATCTGAAATTAGGCCCAAAATGCCAACCTTTAGAGGACTAAAAGTTTCCTCTAGTTAATGGTAGCGTACTTGTGGCAATGGCGAGCCTAGATGGCGATGAACCGGACCGTCACAAACCGTAGTTCGATATATGGACCGTGTGCACGACGGAACGCGCACCGAGATTTGATTGGTAGCACAAGTCACAAGGCCGACCAGCGTGCTCGAGCAACCCGCTCACTGAACAACTATGAAAACCTGAAATAGCACGACTAGTTTAACAACCAAGACAATAATACCTCACCGAGGCTAACACGAGATGTTCGCACAAATCGTGGAACAGGTTTAAACCGAAAATAAAAGGGAAACAACGGTTAGGCAAAAGTTCAGCTCAGCACAGCTTTGAACACGATGTTCACTGCACGACAGCAGGTCTAGAAGTCCGTAAAAGTCAGGGGATGTCGGGATATGACAAGTTTTCCCACGTGATCTAAGTCCCGCCCTGATATGGAGCCGACAGGTCTTATTGTGCTCTCAAATACAGGGTTTCTGAACCTGAGATTCAGGAAAAAGTTGCATTTTCTGAGCCAGCGGAGCAAGAGCAGTGTAACAGGTTACTGACCCCGAAGTTCTGCAACAACTCCCCCCGACCAGACCTGTGCATGTCCTCATACACAGAATGTCGACGATCTTAACAACAACCAACAGAAAATGGCTGTAATGAACCGTCCTTCGACTTAACCGAGGGTATGTAGCCCTCCTGTCATGTCAAATAAAAGAAGTCTAAGAGGGAATTGTCATGTAAAAGTTAACAGAATCAGCTATCTGTGGATACCATTTACTGGTTCAAGGGAAAGTTGTCGTTTTGTTTGTCGCATTGTCAAGGGAGTAGCAACTTGGATAAGAGGTGTTATGCACACAAGGATTTAACTACCCTATTGCACTATCTAATTAAGAATTCTTCTCATCACAAAGGGAAATGATAGAGTGAAAGACAGAGTCAATGATAGGTTCAGGTATTTCAACGGGTCTTTCTACCCATATTTTATACCGCCCACAACCACTCAAAGACACACGAGAAAAGGAAGCTAGGCCTTCTGGTATACAAGGTGCAGATCTCTTCACTCTGCTCAATACCACCTAGTTTTCAAGAAAAGGATGCTCCAGGTCAATCGCAATATCTAGCAATTTTACCGACTCTGGAAACGAGGAAAAAGAGAAATAAAGACTTTAAATGATCTCACTTAATACTATTTGTTTTTTCTTATTCATTTTGATAATTTTTTTTTGCCTTTTTTTTGTTTTTATTGTTTTCTCTGTCATTAGTCGGAAGGAAACTCTTAAACTATGATCTCTCATCAAACAGTCACCACAAAACGTGACTAAATACCGTGAACCTTGCCGTTCACATCGTGCAACTATATAAAAAGCTACACGTCCGGTAGTCTAACATGAACTTATTCATTCATGACATGCGTGTCCTTTACTACACCACAATATTGGCTAACCTACGCAGGGGCGCCGGACCTGAAAAGAGAGACTACCCTTCTCCTTGGCTACGTACTTTAGATGTTCTCATTTCTTGATAGACTCAACTTGTCAATTCTTTCCAAACTTGACTCACGACCTTTGACAGTCTTCCAAAGCCATAATGGTTAATTTGCTTCCTAGCTCTCGTAGGATATCTGTTAGTTTGATCTTTAATTTTGTTTTTGTCAGTGAAACCTTCAGCAATCCTTGTGTCACCATTGTCACATTGTTCTACTTTTAAAATGTCAGCATCTCCCTGATTTTCCTCTAAACAGACTGAATCATCACTACATTTAATTTGGCCTTTGCTTATGTCATTGTCGACATCTGTCATTTCTGGTTCTGAACTGATATCAAGGGGAACATCTGGTTTCAGATTATATTCAGTAGATATAGCAGACTGACCTTTCATCTCTACAGCAACACTATTCTCAGTAACAGTGTTATCTGCATCACAGGATGGGGTGATAGTTTTGTTACCCAGATCAGGTTTTGCTTGATCGTGGTCAGAGGGTTTACCAACTTGTACACGTTCATCGATAGGTAGAATCTTAACTTTATCTAACCAGCCGTTCAGAGGCTCTCCCTGATAACGCTTTAGTTTCTCGTAGTGGATAATTTTAGGCTTACTTTTCGGGCTGTACTGAATTCTGTACACCAAGTCAGACAATTTGCCTATTACCAAATATGGTCCTTCATAAGCCAATTGCAGTTTAGGTGAATACCCCTTTTTCCTTCTTTCACCTTTCAGCCAAACAAAGTCCCCTACATTGTGGCAGCTTTTTGTCGCAAAACGGTCATACATCTTTTTCTGTCTCCTGGCTGTACTTGTAAGCTGTGACCGTGCATGCTCGTGGGCTATTTCTATTCTCTCTCTCAAGTTAGAAACGTAGTCAGTTCCTTGATCATTGTCATGTAGTTTCAGAGGCGTAATCGCCATATCCAATGGGTAATACAATTCCCTGCCAAACATTAGCATATTAGGAGTTTCGCCAGTAGCAGGATGAACGCTACTGCGATATGCAAATGTTGCTAGACTTAGGTGCTCATCCCAGTCGGTTTGATGTTTTTGCGGGTCCATATAGGATTTAATGTATTGGACCAAGGTACGATAAAACGTTCCACTTGGCCGTCACTTTGTGAATGACGAGGGGTTGTGTAGGTTTTGTGTACCCCTAACAGTTCACATACCTCCTTAAAAACGTTAGAAACAAAGTTCCGACCGAGGTCACGAAGGCATTCCAAAGGCATGCCAAATCTACTGAGAAAATTGTCTAATAATGCTTTTGCGACAGTAATTGCTTCCTCATTAGGTATGGGGTAGGCCTCCATCCATTTTGAGAAATAATCACCCACTACTAAAATCTTGGTATCTCCCTTATCAGATATATGGAAAGAGCCAACTACATCGATAGCGATTCTCTCCATCGGGGCACCTACTACGTATGTTTAAGTGGGGCACGTTTTTGCCCTGTCGCTGACTTAGCTTTTGCACAGGTGTCAGATACCCGAATATGAGCACGGACGTCCACTGACATCCCGTACCAATAGTATTTGAGTCGAACCTTGGCAAGAGTGCGTCCCATACCGCCATGTCCACCGAAACGACTTTCATGGAAGGTTTTCAATACCAACCCAATATAAACCTTGGGTAAAACAACTAGCCAGCGAACTAACTTTCCATCATCAGCCTCCCACAATTTATACAGAATACCGTCATGAATTGTGAGCTGGTCGTACTGAGACCAGTAACTTTTCAGCGCAGGTGACTTATGAGAAATGTCTTCCCATGAGGGTCGCGGATGACCTCCTTCAACCAACTGAAGTATTGGTCCTATGCTGAGATCTTCCAATTGACATTTTCTTAAGTCTTCTCGAGACCAGAGAGGTTCATGGTTTATCTCTGTATCACTGTTTAAACTGAACTCAGCCTCCTGCTGTCTATCACCAACAGCTTACTGTTTTGTGGATTTCTGGTGCACCTTTCCTTTCCCAAATTGAGGGCGTCCCCCCATGGAAAGACACCGGTTAGCCATTTCATCCGGAATTTCTTTTTCCACCACCTTTGAGGCATCATCACTCTAATGATTATCATCAGATGGAAATTCTTGCGTGACTGGCTCATGATTTGTTGGCCTACACAAGCCTGTCACTATTTCGCTTCCTACATTATTGTCACTACTTGCCTGATTCACTCTATGGTGTTCCCTTCCACACTGTTTGCATTGAATGACCGGGATGCGACTCAACGCATCGACGTTTTGGTGTTTATTACCTGGTCTATGAACAACCTTGAATTTATATTGACCCAAAACCTCAAGCCATTTTGCCAACTGTCCTTCAGGATTCTTAAATCTCAACAACCAGACCCGTGAAGCGTGGTCAGTTCTGATTGTGAATGGCCTGCCAATGAGATAATGTTTGAAATACTTTACGTAATTTACAACAGCCAAAAGTTCTTTTCTGGTCACACAGTAGTTTTTCTCTGCTTTATTTAGAACTCGACTGGCGTAGGCGATGGGTTGTTCCACCCCTTCAATTTCTTGGGATAACACGGCCCCAATACCGATTGCACTCGCATCTGTGTCTAAAATAAACTGTCCCCCTTCTGATGGAAAGGCTAGCACCGGGGCTGATCTTAGTAATTCCTTTATTTCGTCAAATGCAGCCTGACATTCAGGAGTCCAAACAAATACTGCATGTTTTCGAGTAAGCTCGTTCAAAGGCTTTGCAATGCTCGCAAAATTTCTGATGAAACGCCTGTAATATGATGCCAGCCCGAAGAAACTGCGCACTTCAGACACATTGCTAGGCACAGGCCATCTCTTGATGGATGTTATTTTCTTTTGATCTGTTGATACTCCTGTTTCGGAAATTGTGTGGCCCAAGAAGTCAACCTTTACAGCAAAGAGGATGCACTGTTTGGCCTTTAATTTCAAACCAGCTTTTCTCAACCTATCAAACACTATCTGTAGTCTTTCCAATTCCTCCTGAACAGAAGATCCGTACACTATGATGTCATCGATGTATAACAGTAGGATCTCCCACTGCAATCCATGAAAAACCTTTTCAACGAGTTTTTCAAATGTCCCCGGACTTCCACATAATCCCATGGGCATTGAAGTCCATTGTAAAAGCCTGCCTGATGGTGTAACTATGGCAGATCTTTCCCGACTGTCCTTTTCTAACTCCACCTGGTAGAATACCTGATTTAGATCTAAACAGCTGAAAATCCTTGCCCCTCCCAGACTTTCAAGATTATCCTGAATATGGGGTATTGGCTGAGCATTGCAAAGTGTGATAGCATTGAGACGTCTATAGTCACAGACTAGTCGAAATGATCCGTCTTTTTTACCCACTAATAGACAAGGACTAGACCACGCACTTTCCGATTCTTCTAACAATCCCTTATCCACAAAATTCTGAATTTGTCTATCTAGTTCCTTCTTTTTCCAGTAAGGTGCCCTATATGGACGAGACTTGATGGGAACTTCAGAAGTTGTAGGGATATGGTGTTTTACAGTATCAGTCTTTCCCGTATCCATGCTATTCTTACTAAACACATCCGAATTTCTGACAAGCAAATCGTACACTTGTTTCTTTTGTTCATCAGAAGTAAGATTTACAATGCTCCGCTCATACAGATCTTTAACATGCTCTGGCATTTTCTCACACTGTTTAATAGCAGTGGCTACTCTTGCGGTCAGTGGCGCTGTTTTATCGGTAATCTGCTCATTTGGAATTGTGGAATTTTCTATGTCAAACTTCATGTTTTTATCCATTTTCAATAGACCAACACATTGTCCCTTTTCACCTCTATGTCCTGGCTACTAAGATTCATTACTCTAACTGCATGGAGATTACTCCCTGGCTTGCTTAGACAATGGGCACCAATCAACCCAGTTTCCCCGACAAAACTTGGCGTTACCCTAGCAATGACCTCATTAGATTCAAAATCATCACATTTATCAGACACCCTTTGACCTCTGTATAAATGAAAACCCACTTGCCCAACTCATGGCTTTTTGTGCATTCGAGCTAACAGTATAGCCTCATGCCCGGCTGGAATAGACTGTGGCCAATTAGTCTGTAACCGACAGCAAAAAGGTTTCAAATCTTCGTGTGTTGTTTCAAGTATCTGGTCATTGATGGTCACTTTCCCTTTTCGCAAATCAAGTTGACAATTAAATTTCCGCGGTAAGTCCATACCTATGATGCCAGCAGATCCATCCAATGTCTCTGCTACCAGAATAGATTCAAATCTCTCTTTAGTACCGATCTTAATTTTCACCAGAATTTGACCCAGTAATGAAACGTTTGACCCGTCAGCCTGTGTAAGGTAATTGCCATAATCAATCAGCTCGGGACGCTTTTTTTCGGGAATGAGGTAGAAAAATTCCTTAGCAACTATTGTATTTGTACATCCCGTGTCGATTAAGCATTTTTGTGTGACATTTTGTATAGTTACATCAATCAAAAGCATTTGAATCGATCCCAGACGTGGACTTAACAAATTTTCCTCAATCGTAATCTGATGACCTTGACCTGTGACCTCATGATCTTCTGTAGTTTTGATTTCCGCATTATTGTCAGTGTTTTGTTCTTGCGCTTTTGTGTGATTTTTACCTCGCTTATTTTTCCTCCTATGTGTTTTACAATTAGTTTTCTTATTAGTTAGTGTCGTTACATTATCAGCTCGGTCTATTCCAGCATCGCCACCGAGATGACTTGCTGACTGTTCAAATCGGATTGAGGGACGGCCGGTTCCCGCAATCCTTGGTCGTTTAACGGCTTATTTTTCCCTTCAGTTTGCTCCTGCTGGCGTTGAGGGCAATTCTGCTTACGATGCCCTTCCTTACCGCAACACCAACATACAGTTTTCTTATTTGGATCTCGAAATTTTGCATTATTTCTACTGCTCGATTGAATTGCAGTCTCTACGCGCTCTAATCTATCCAACACATGCAATAGCAGTCCCTGTAAGCCTGTATCATTGACCTTGCCTTCATCGCAATGTGACACATCACCTGACCTGACCGCAGACGGACGTGTTTTTGCCTTTCGAAATTTCTGATAACTCTCTTCACACTGGGCTTCGTGCACAACGGAGTCCAATGTCGCACCTTTCAACCTCCCCGCTTCATTTATTTTTCTTTGCAGAGAATCATCGCCGACAGCCTGAAACAAGTGATCAATGCACAACCGTTCAAGACAATCGCCTGATGCACTGGGATATGCCTTAATTATAATTTGCCGTATTTCATGTGCCAAATCTTTCAGAGACTGATCTTTCTTTCTAACAATTGTCTTAGCTTGGAGGCGGAACTCGTCCTCTAAACCACATGTCGAAAACCGTTTCAGTAACAAATCACATAACTCACTGTAATCATTCACTTCTTTAATACAATGTGCTGCAAACTCTAAAGCTTGACCTCGCAATTTTGTCAAAAGAATGTTAAATTTCTGCTCAGAATTCCAACCATTTACCCTCGCACATATTTCGAAGTGTAATTTGTAATTGACAAAATCCGTCGTTCCATCATAGCTATCAGCTTTTGCTGAGTTGTTTTTCATGTCATACACCGGCGCCTTTAAAGCGAGTTCGTCCATGGGAGGAGGTGTTTTCCCTGTTTTAAAAGTCACAGATGGTAGTGTATCCGACCCTCTATTTGCGAATAAACCACTTCCCCCAAAGCTTAAACCTGGACCCGGTCCTTTCAGCAAGGGTGTGGATACAGTAGAACCAACGAAGGATGTTGCAGTCTTATTGCTGTACCTATAGAGGGACGGCAACCCGACATGCCAACACTAGCACATGTATTGTTACCACGCGACGAAAGCCGACTCTGAATAGCGGGAGTCGATGTGTAACCACCTAAAATAGCAGCAGTGTTTGACGGACTTCGTCTGCCGGCCACCTCATTCTCACGTGAGAATAGAATAACCTCCTCTGGGCGTCGCATTTCAGTTTGTACGACACCTTCCGGAGACAATAAGTGGCGGTATATCACTATACTCCTCAACACGTTCACTACGGGCATCTCCAAATCGAACTGGAGTTTTGCCTGACTCTGAAACTCGTTTCTGGACTGTGCCTTGCTGTCCGCTAGAAAAGACAACTTCGTTGTCGACGAAGCTTTCCATGATTGAAAAAATGTACGGCAAAATACCGAAATCAGACACTCGCTAGAACGAACAGCAAATGTCCTCCAACAACACCTGCGAAATTCACGTAACTTGTATCAACTTTCCCTTTCAATGACAACAATAGAAAAATCGAACAATAGAACACACCGTACTCGATCTGTGTGAGTACCAGCCAAAAGTCTCGCCCCAGCTCTGCCAGCACTGTAACGGATTATCTGAAATTAGGCCCAAAATGCCAACCTTTAGAGGACTAAAAGTTTCCTCTAGTTAATGGTAGCGTACTTGTGGCAATGGCGAGCCTAGATAGCGATGAACCGGACCGTCACAAACCGTAGTTCGATATATGGACCGTGTGCACGACGGAACGCGCACCGAGATTTGACTGGTAGCACAAGTCACAAGGCCGACCGGCGTGCTCGAGCAACCCGCTCACTGAACAACTATGAAAACCTGAAATATCACGACTAGTTTAACAACCAAGACAATAATACCTCACCGAGGCTAACACGAGATGTTCGCACAAATCGTGGAACAGGTTCAAACCGAAAATAAAAGGGAAACAACGGTTAGGCAAAAGTTCAGCTCAGCACAGCTTTGAACACGATGTTCACTGCACGACAGCAGGTCTAGAAGTCCGTAAAAGTCAGGGGGTGTCGGGATATGACAAGTTTTCCCACGTGATCTAAGTCCCGCCCTGATATGGAGCCGACAGGTCTTATTGTGCTCTCAAATACAGGGTTTCTGAACCTGAGATTCAGGAAAAAGTTGCATTTTCTGAGCCAGCGGAGCAAGAGCAGTGTAACAGGTTACTGACCCCGAAGTTCTGCAACAATATCAATAATGGGAATGTGACTCCACACATCGTTCATATTTTGGTTGTTGGCGTACTTTGTGTAATAGTGTGTATGTTGTAAATGTATATTCTCTTTTACTGTTTTGTACATAGAACCAAAAAACAAGTGTATAGCTGTGATAGGCGAGCGGCAGGCTCACCTATTTTTCACACTTAATGTACCCACATTACATACAGCCACATCATACATCACTTGAAAGCTTATTATCTCTACTTCAAGAAAAGTGACGATGTGGAGCTGCCAAGTAGGGCCATAACCCCCTAATTTACATAATTAACAAGGGTACCCAATTTGCATAAATGCGATATAAAATTAGGAAATTCATTGTTAACTACTCTAAACATACTTTAAACTATCGAGTGATATATCAAATGAAAGGTATTTGCATGTAGAATACAAAATTGATATCCAAAAAGATATTTAAAATGGTTTTAAATAAATATTTTCATATTAATACTGAAAAAAATATTTTACCCTTTTGAATAACAATATTTAAAAAATTTGAACACATACAGCCACATCATACAGCCACATTATACATCATTTGAAAGCTTACTATCTCTTCTTGAAGAAAATAGACAACATTTATCTGTCAAGTACCTCCGTAGCCCCTAATTTGCATAAGTCCCACGGGTACCCAATTTGCATAAATGAGATTAATATTAGATATTTATCATTCACTACTCGAAAAATACTTTTAAACTATCAGAGTGATATATCTAATGAAAGGTATTTGCATGTAGAATACTAAAAAGACATCCAAAAAGATATCTATATTCATTTCACTGAAATATTGTCATATTTATATTGAAAAAATATTTTCCCCTTTTCAATAACAATATTTAAAAAAATTTAATACAAAAAGCCAAATCTTACAGCATCATCATACGTTATTTGAAAGCTTACTATCTCTACTTCAAGAAAATTGACAATGGGGAGCTGTCAAGTACGGACGTGGCCCTTAATTTGCATAATTTACATGGGTACCCTATTTGCATAAATGCGATATAAAATTAGAAATTTATTAACTACTATAAACATACTTTAAACTAGCGAGTGATATATCAAATTAAAGGTATTTGCACGGAGAATACAAAATGGATGTCCAAAGAGATATTAAAATGATTTTACTAAATTGTTTTCGTACTAATGTAGATTAATATACTTTCCCCTTTTTAATAACGATATTTTAATAATTTTAACACATAGAACCGCATCACACAACCACATCAAACGTTATTTGAAAGCCTATTATCTCTGCCTCATGAAAAATGACGATATGCAGCTGACAAATAGGGCTGTAATGATTTAATTTGCATTATGCACACGGGTACCTAATTTGCATGAATACAAGATAAAATTACAAAAATCAATTGTAAAGTACTCTAAACTTACTTTTCAACTATCAAGTGATATATCAAATGATAGGTATTTGCATGTAGAATAGAATCATGAACTCCCAACGTGTATTCAAAATATTCTTCTTGAATATTTTCAATTAAATCGTAAACATCTTGACTAGTTTTTAATATTCAAAATATTGTGTACTAATAACGAGTAATGCTAAAGTTATTGGAATAAATATCTGAGTTTGTTTTGCAATTGATTTTTTGTTTATTAAGGATACGCAAACTGGAACATTTTCCTTTCTAATTCCCATGTAGCTGAACAACAAGAATACATCAAACCAATTGGAACTAATTCGGGATAATTTGGTCTTCATATTTTGCAAATTTTCTAAAGCGTGTTTTGTGCTCTATAGTTGAGTGTTGAAATGTAACAAGTTACTCTTAAAAACAAGGTGGAATCTGTGTTTTATCACAGATGTGTTTTGTGATTACACCTAGCTATCTGCCTTCCTTACATCTTCACTGTCATCCCCTTAGCCAATCGGCTCTTTCTACCCATGACTGTTATCAATCCTCCTTCCCAGCCAATCAGCCACGTTTGCACACGACACTACATAATCAAGCCTTTGTCTCATCGCTCCCATTCATTCATTCATTCATTCATTCAGCCGCTGGGTCCATGCCATACCAGCTCAGCCTATTACACTACGTCCGGAATCGTTTACGATCCCTTCCTTCGAACAACCATGCCGACCAAAGGACGTCCAAAGGCAGCCAAGAAATATGAGTGTTCGAATGCTCAGCCTGCTTCGAGACCCCGTGCTCAGCCCTGCACAAGACCGGCCACTGACCTCTGTCCCGCTCCGCTGCCAGTGCACGTTGGATCTAGCTGCGAATACGGAGCACGTCCGCGGTACTAACGTATTACTCACAATCCTTCTGATCGGCCTCAGGCGAATGACAGTCCTGGCATTCAAACCGAGCTGAGAACCAGGTCCCCTCCGAAGTTCCATTGTCTGCAATGGTTCCTTCTGCCACCATTTCGGCGGGCAGCGCCCAAGCCAACATTACCAGAAGATAGTTATGTAACACTTCCATAAACGTAGCTGCAAGACTCAGTCAACACGATATCCAATATCCTGCAACAGAAACGAAACTTCGACCAGCGGCCACTAAGTCACCTATGAACTCTCTGACGTCACTTCCCGAAGTTCCACTCCGGAACGTAAACAACACAATCCAAGATGGCAGTGCCCTACGTTCCAACAACATCGATGTCATCCCCTCCTCATCGTCATCCAACACCTTGCTACGGACCCGCGGAACGCCTTCAGAAAGCCTACCACATATCGGAATGGTGTCTCCAGCGATTCGTCGCGATATCCTGGCAGGAAAGGATGGGAATCTTGCCTACTCATTCCCGGCTATGGTTCAAGCGACGGACTTCTGCTGCTTATCCACACCTTCAAGCCGACGACCTGCATATTTCCATGCGTACATGAATGAACATACATGCCATTGCCAGGCAAAAGACGACGCTCACGAAGGATCCATCGACATGGGCACGTCCTCGTGTTCAAAACCATAAGTCACCGGACTCATTACTTTGCTATAAGTATCTGGCATCTTCCAGCCCGTCTAGCGTTTGTACTAATTTGAAACGTACTACCGCACGTCGGAACAAGCTGCAGGCCGACTACTGACCAAAGACGTGGGACTTTGGCACATCTTCGAGTTCAACATTAAGGCATCGGACTCTTTTATTACTCTGCCTATTTCCGACATTTCTAGCTCGTCTGTACGTTGGACAAGTTGCAGGCTGACTACGAGTAACCATAGAGCTACCTCCATGGAGTAACTGACTCTGCTTGGCCATATACCGCCCATGGCGATGTTTTCCTGGCCTATGTCGAGCCCTGTTTTTTCTGTCACGTCCGACCGCTCAATCCGACCCATCGTACCAATCCAGCGCCAGCCCCGCAAGAATTTCATAAGCATTATTCAGATGACTGCCAATCAACAGGACACAACAGCCAGACGCCGTCAAGAAGCGAACGTAACGACGGCCATAGTGTATACCACATTGACTCCAGACTCGGTCGACCTGCCTGTTTTGGTGGCGGGGCCAGAAACCTCATCAAACCTGATGTCATCAGTTCCTATCACGTACATCGTATCACGTCCAGCAAGAATCGACAAGAGGATCAGTTGACTGATAGACGACTTATCAGTAATTAGTCGTGCGTAGCCCGTCATAGGACAGCTTGCTGCACAGGGAAAACAACGGACCTTGACCCTGTGACGTCAGAACAAACTCAGTCTTAGGACCAAAGATGGCGGCGCCCATGGTGTCAAGTTGCCGCAGCGTCACTCAACTTTATGTCGAACAAAGATCACAGACGACCATTTAAGTAACATCTGCATGATTTCAAGCATACTAACGAGTCCTTCCGACCAGCTGTTCACAACGATCTACACACGGCCTCACTTCCTGTTTGACTAGCAATTCCTGTTTGACTGAAAGCGAAACAAGGTACAGTTTCAATTCAAGACTCAATTGAGTCAAGACTCTATTTACGCGGTCAACCAACAATGACTAGCATTTTCTCCGAGCATGTAAATATGCGGCAGCTCAAGGCTAGCCCTACCTGATGAACTTTCAGACTGTTGAGCGAAGAGTTAGATGCGTATCAACATGACACTCCTGCGTTTGCGGACAATCAAGTCTGACTAGCAAATAAATTCAGAGCATACATATGCGGAAGCTGAAGGCTAACTCGCTGTAAAGCTTCCTATCGGTGGCCTACTTAACAGTCGTCTCACCAATCGGACGTAACCTGCTCCCAGCTACCTATTGGATTTTACAGACCAGTTTCACCTGTCAGTTGATGTGTCACCAAGCGCAGCTGCTGGATATCACCTGATGATCTCCCCTTACTTCTACCTTGGATTACGCTGCGGTGCCACAAGAAAGAACCAACAAACTATAGCTGGAGATCGAGAGCGACCGGTCATTCTATATCGCCTTTCAGACTGATGTTTGCCATCTCGTTGGCATGTTCTGTCTGCTGGGGTGGACTTGGCAACGAATCTTGCCGCCTTCGTTTTTTGTCTTATGCTACGATAGGCCATGACTTACCTTTTGAGTTGAAATTACTACTTATTAGTAGTTCAGTTTTGCTAGCATTCGCCTACTTGTCGCTCGTTTATTTACCTGTTTGCAGCCCATGTTACCTGGCTCTCTTCGGTTTGCACGCATTATCGTGCCCCCCTTTTTCAGCATGTTGATTTAGCTATCCTGCACAAGCGTTTTCCCAGCTTTGCATGTTTTGCGCAGTCTGCAGTCTGGCCTTACATGCGGCCCACGCATTTGCTCTTCATACAGCGTAGCGATGTCTTTCACGTTTCTTTTTTCCTTTCATTTTAGATGCACTGTTTCAAACTACTGTGTCACTCCCGGGAAGCCGAACCCTGCAGCTGCACTTGTCAGCAATCTCACAAGCATCCCAGCGAAAACATACGAAACAAAAACATTTGCTAGACCCATGGATACCTTACCACAAACCGCATTACAGCATCACATCAGCACTTTGACTTTGTGGATTGTACAGTTCACATCAGTGTGACTGGAGTAACATGCTTTCTTTCAGAACACTTTCACTTTCAAAGCAAAGGACTACATACTTCATCCTGTGCCATTTAGCAGTATTACAGTTTTTTAGTAATGTCTCATAAATGCCACTTTTATCCCACATCAGTTTCCTCATATCGAAAGAACTGACATTTAACGCTGTCATGGACTTCACACTTCGTTCGACCAGCAACATGCCATTGTAGAGGCTTTACTTCGCATGCTCGGACATTTTTCCAGTTAACAGCGACGTTCCGCTTTGCCTGATCCGTTCACTGCTCTACATGGAAATCCCAGACCACGTTTTAGGTAGATGGTCTAGCAACTGCCACCGACTTACATGTACATAAGAACATCAGAATTTTCCCTGCGTCACATTTTTTCAACGGCTAGCAGACCACCTTTTAGGTAGACGGTCTAGCAACTGCTAGCGACCTTACATGTACATAAGAACATCAGAAATTTCCCTGCGTCACGCTTTTCAGCAACATTCCACTTTGCCTGATCCGTTCACTGCTGCTCTACATGGAAATCCCGGACCACCTTTTAGGTAGACGGTCTAGCAACTGCTACCGACTTACATGTACATCAGAACATCAGAAATTTGCGTCACGCTTTTCAACGGCTGGCCTCCTTACTGTGTGAACACTCAAACACTTATCTACTGCGGTCTATGTCGTCACTTCAAGTCTGCCTTATTTCACCGCATCAACAGACTCACACGTTTACACGTCT
>LD345158.1:10535-32185 GCA_001465055.1 Ptychodera flava | reverse complement strand
AAAGTGGAGATAATAAGCTTTCAAATGACGTATGATGTGGCCGTATGTAAGGTGGGTACATTAAACTCCTAAAATAAGGCCCTTTTTGTGGATTCGCCGCTCGCCTAGACTGCCTTCAATGAAAAGTGAAACAAACACAGTAGTCATGTTGAGGGCACTGCACAGGCAAGCATCATTTCACCCTTTTCCTTGCAGACAAAGCCGCCTCTTATAAATTAGTTCTGCTTTCTATATTGGTTTCGATATGTTAGATTCTCATTTTTACACAGAGATTGATGCTTGAACTTGAATAAGAATTTTTAAGAAACATATTGTCGTACAGTGTCAAAAGATAATAAACATGGTTTACTTCAGATTTGTACTGTATTCCTACGCTTTTGCCGCCATGGACAGAGGAAAGCTAAAGAAACTTCGTACTCGTCAATCAAACTTTGTCCCCGTATCAGAATTTTCCTGATTCCAAGGCCTTACAGGTCGCCAGCGAGGTAAATATACATTTCATATTGTACTAATCTGCCTTCGATGTATTTTCGCTCAGAATTTACCAGTTTTAGTTGTGGCTTTGTCCAGAGTTTGCCATACAAGTACAGTGTACATGATCCATGCACTTGACTGTTCGATCTTTCGTCTGTGTGAAGATCAAGTTACTTCGTTTGAAAATCAGTTTTCAACTGAATCATCGTTGTTTTCTTTATGATTATGCTTTTATTAGTACGATTGTGACACTTTGTATTTTCGTATTGTATTCCAGTTTTTACGGTCTAAAGTCTGAGCATATTTCTGGTACTTCGAAACGTTTAGACATCACTTTCAACAGTACAATCGTCCATGTACAACTCAGTGTTTGTCAGCGTAATAAACCAGATTTTACATCAGATCAGTATACAAGAACTCGTCTCAGACTTGCTTTATTCGATGAGGCTTTGACAATAACAATAGCCATGGCGACACGTAATACCGTAATGAGACCTACGTGTCTTTACAGTCACGGACCCTACACAACACAAGGGGGCCCTGTCTCAGATGATTGCTCGTTCAACCCATGGACTTTTAACAGTTGTCAGTTTGTTTGCCGAATACGCAGGTATAGCAAGTATGACAATATAGCTGAATGGTGACTATGTACGTTTGTTGGAAATAAAGCAACAAATGAATTGTAAAATGAACGCGAGAAGAGCAAGCACATTCGACACCGGCCACACTGTCATTGTTACATTGCCGTAAAAATATATACAAATATATGAGACTGATCCAAATACTTCATTGTGTTGTGTAGAAGTACGGTCCCTCTGACAGGGACCGTGTAATTTATGAACATTAATTAACAGCGTCTCATGTATCGTTTGTCTCACTGTCCGGATATATTGTTTGTATGGTGTATTTGTTGGATTCCCTTGGGACGAATTGACTGTCAGATTATAAACTGTTGTCAAAAATATCACTGCATGTTGCCAGCCCCATGGTAACAGCACTACAGACCTCGTCGAGATGTGTACTAATTTAACGTAGGGAGCGTTCAGTTATTATGGCCGGGTGGGCCGGCAGATTCTTCTTGTGCATCAGTCAAAATAAGTGAACCCTCCTACCCATTGCACCAAACAATTGATGACCCCCTTTTAAGATGACAAAAATTTCATGACCCCATGAGTAAAGCGGCATACACAAATACCTCTGGAGGGGTGCGGTAGAAACCAAAAAAGATTCTAAGAATTTTTCAAATTACCCAACTGACAAACTCACAATGTGTTAACATTCAAATCTCCCTTTCTGACTTGCTATAATTTTGAAATCCCCTCAAGGGGATTGACAGAAATTACAGGTGGTTCGCAATTTTCTTGCACAAACATTTTTGAAGGTCGTGAAAATTCGTTAATGTCTTTTGGGGAGGGCCACTATTTTTTGTGCGACGATTAGAAGGCAAAATGTGGCTGATGTTCTTCGTCCTAAAATGTCATAAAACATGGAATGTATTGGGCAAACAATTATATTAAGATTTTCCCATAAAAAACAATCTATATCTGTATACTCACACATGTTTGATGGTAAATGTATTTTGCTTGCAATACTGTACCAGGTAAAAAGTGCATGTGTGTACAAAAATTTGATATTGGGATTTAATTGATAATGATGATTCACTATATATGGTAGTCTATGAGAAAACTGTGAATATTTTTTTCCAATGAAAAACTTGTTACGCTTTTGCATTTATAGACACTGGATAATTAACATAATTGTAGTTGATTAGAATATGATGGTTACAAGTGCATATTACGTGTAAAAGAAATTTGATTGTTGAATTCACCAAAAATGCTCATCCACTATACATGAGACTCTATGAGGAAACTATGAATAAACATTTTCCAATGTAAAACAAGCTAAATCTGTGAATTTATGGACGTTTGATGATTCATTTTAATGTACTTGATTAGACTAGGGTGGTTGCAAGTGGATTTGTGTACACGAACTTTGATTTTGGAATTTCATTGAAATGTTGATGCACTATACATGGTAGTCTATGAGGAAATTATGATTATTTTTTTCCAATACAAAACTAGGTAAATCTGTGTATTTATGTACTCTTGATTATTGATATTAATGTACTTGATTAGACTAGAGCGGTTTATAAATGGATGTTTGTGCAAGAAATTTGATTTTGGAATTTCATGGAAAATGTAGATTCACTATATATTGGAGTCTATGAGAAAACTATGAATAATTTTTTGCAATGCTAAACTAACTAAATCTGTGCTTTTATAGGTGTTTGGCAATTGATACAAATGTACTTGCTGCAAATAGGGTGTTTGAAAGTTCAGGTGTGAACAACAATTATGATATTTGAATTTCAACTAAAAGTATTATTTCTCTTTTCAATGCAGTCTGCAAGTAACTGTTAAATACTTTCCCCGACAAAACTTGCTATATCTCTAATATGTAAATCATGGGAATTGTTCATCGCCCTCTGTAAGCTCGATTTACAAGACAAGCCTCATAGTTGCCAAGGCAAGACGTTCATGTGACAGATAATTATAATTTTATTCAGATTTCTTAAATGACGTAAGAGAATGGAATCATGCAGCGAATCATTTTCATTTCCCAGAATATTTCTGAACACTGAAAGTGCTTTTTGACTGGACGGATACTTATTAAAATTAAGTGACCCCCTCTCAGCGAATCATTTTCATTTCCCAGAATATTTCTGAACACTGAAAGTGCTTTTTGACGGGACGGATACTTATTAAAATTAAGTGACCCCCTCTCCGCTTTTTAAAAAATACATGACACCCCCCCCCCTCCCTTGCAGTTTTCAAAGTTAAGGTGACTCTCCCCTGGATTTTGCCGGCCCACCCCCGGCCGTAATAACTAAACGCTCCCTTATAAACGACGCGACGCGAGGTCGTCCGTCGAGCGGCTAATGGCCAGGCGGGTATTATCATTGTGGCAGTGTATTTTTGGCCGTTCAGTACTCGCGCGCCTGATTCGCTTTAATAGTACGGTTATTTTAGATTTTAGTGCAACTCGTCATTGAGAGACGTAGCCAAATGATCAGCTCCATGAGTGTTGTGGTATAGAGTTTATCAGTCAGTCAGAAAGGGCGACCGATTGCGGGTTCAATAGAATGCAGGACCACTGAGCAAATGGCCCAAGCGCTAGTAAAGTTTATGCGTCACCTTTAATCGCTAGAGGGCGTTCACATTGCGAACACCGCCTGAGGAACAATCAATATGATGCGAAGTAGTACGGTTTCCATGGATACGGAAAACATTTGAATATTTGCACACATGTTTTTTCTGCACTACCTTTTAATGAGACCTTCAATTCTTGTAAAATGCCAGATTTCTAATCGATGGAAACAAAGATCACTTTGGAACAAAACATTAATTCGATTAATATTTTGCAATTCAACAATTAGTGTTGCTTCCTCAAAATTATCTAATCGTGAATGTCTCGTTTGTAGAATTGGGAACAATGTGTCCCTTTTCAGGAATGTACAGCGCAACACAGGTATTTCACAATAAATTTCACAATAATATTTCGTCTTTATTTATAAAGTTTGATGAAGTGTCAGTTAAAACAACAACCTTGGATGGGTAATGTAGATAGATGAATTTCAGAATTGATGACAATCATTGAGAAATAGTAGTTTGGGTTGTTTGAACAATTATGCGAACAGGTAATTTTTATATGAAACAAAAGGTTAAAGTAAAGTCAAGCAAATCATTTTATCTATTTAAAATATGACATCCGTTTTCTTTCTGTTACGGAATAATTTTTGAATTTTACTGCAATCGTACACAAAACAGTACTCTTCAATACAAAAAAACTTAAATTTGCAGAGCGCATAAAATGTTAGCGTGAATACAGTCGATTTACAGTCTGCTAGTTTACTTAACGGGTCAATCTGCCAGGAAAAGCATGATTAATACATTGAAGCCTCGTCATAAATTGCTTCAGCAGATAAGTTTCAGCCTGTTCGTCAGACTATGTCATTAATAATTCACAACAATGCATTAGTATAATACTAGAAACAAACGACACATTCCTAAAGCACATAGATGTAGTTGTTCTCTCAGATACCATTCATCCATTTCTGAAAACACTTCAAAATAGTTCGTGTGTAATGTTTCAACATTTTATTTATTTTTCCCCTAGCATGTTTACTTTTGAGTCGGGGAGCCAACAAGTCCAGTCACGACTCGAATCCCACTGGGCTTACAAATTTCCAATCGCAATGTTGCCTTCTGTCGTTTGTTGTGTCGCGCAGTACGTCAACTCTTGCAGTCGTTTATATCGTATATACAATGTGTCCGTCTCACATATCGAGTTGAGGAACTGAATTGGAACCTACTACTAATCAGCCATTCATTTATCCAGAAACTTTTCAATTCGTCTTTGGCATACAATTTAATACCGCAAAGTCTTTGAAAAACGTCGCCAGAGTTTATTATCAGCGTCGCTGTGTCGAGAAGCAAACTCTCTCTACGATCTCCCTGTGACGACTGCGTGGTACTATAGACGATACTCCTGGGAGAGGAATCATGGACAGAAAACTCCAGCAAACATCACGGCAACAGTGACGTGTCATGATTTCCCTTGAGCGGTGAAGAAGTCGCTTACTCGCCCTTACTCGCAAACTTGATGACGCAATCTGATTCAATTCTATATCTGTCAAACTAAACATGGTGAATTTGTATAATACGCTATTAATGTAGCGTGATTGTAAACATAAGAACCAGTGTGATGACGATCATGAAGATCTTTTATCTTACTTTGAACTGGCAAACATTCGTTGTCGTACCATGAGGTAAAAGCGAGACGTTCATAGTCGTACGTCCATCGCCGTGTAGATTACATACCCCCATCACATGATACTTTGTAAAAAATTTTATCGTTTCCAACAAAGTACAATCCCATAGTTATCACGATGTTTTACTAACTTGAAAATGACATTAGATACGGGTAAGCTTTGATTTAATGGGGACCAAAGTTTGAGCATAACCTTTTGTTTTTCACAGCTGTGTGAACTTTTACCAAAAACGGTGCCATCAAATGTGTAACTGGAGTTGCAACCAAAATAAATCAGACATAAAATTCCTGTCTATCTTTTCCTTGGTGCCTTCCATTTGATGAAAAATTGTACTTCTTGTTCATCAAAATACTTTCACGATCAAACATTTTTAACTGTGCGGACCGTGTATTATGACATGCGATATGATACGAATCGTTTTAAACCTTCGTAACAAATTTTACATAATAACTACAAAGGAATTATCTCTGATAGCAAGCAAATCACAAAGTGATGATGAGTATAAGCAATAAACGCGATTGGAAATATTTTGGGATAATAGGATATTGTAGTAATATTGGTTTATTCAGTAAATTTAAGCTCATCTACTCTTCTATTTTTGCAATTCACATGTTTTTAAGAGTAATCTGTAATATTGTAACTTTCAGCTATAGGGTACCCAACACTTTTGATAAATTTGCACAATAAATAGATTTCTACCATTTCAAAATGACAGATCCTATTGTTTTCTTTGAAATTGTCATTATTTTTTTGTCCATTCCCCAAGTTTTGGTAATTTGAGAAAATGTCCAAGGTGGCCCTGAAAAATAGAGGGTCATGTCCAAGGTGGCCTTGAAAAATAGAGGGTCATGTTCAAGGTGGTCTTGAAAATATAAGGTAGTGTTGTCATGAACAATTTTTAGAACTTTTCAATTTCAAAATATCTTTTTAATACAAATATTTCACCAGCTACTTGAACTCCTTGTATTTTTTAAGTAGATAGAATAAAAAAATACAATTTTAACTATTTTACTTTGCCTTATTGAGGTACTAACATCAAAAGTATGAAATATCTTAGTTTTCTGAACATCTACCACACAATGAAAATGACAGTTTAGCAAAATAGGAGAGTTTACAATGTACTATCAGCAGTCAAACAAAGTAGTTGTTATAACTGTTCGAAAAATCGCAATTTGACAACCGTGATATATCAAAAACAGGTAAAGGATCAAAATTTGTAAGAATCAAAACATTCTGCAGAATTATATGATAAGTACAGTTTGCATATTTTTTGTTTATTTCACTGTATTTACATTTGCAAAAAAAGCAAATTTGACTAGATTTAGTAAAAAGCAGTTAACTTAGCTTTGTTGCCAAGTAGATTGAACAAAATTAAGAAATTTACCTTAGTCTGTAGCAACAAATTATGGTCTGGTGCCTTATTTTTCAATAATTTTTGACAAACTTTTCAAAATCCTATAAACCCAAAATATTTCCAATCGTGTTAATATTATTTTTCCTCGGAAATTTTAATGTTGAGATTTAAACCCACAATGTACAAAGAAACAAAACGCATCGCTGCTCCATATCGTGCAGCTTTCAATAATATTGTGTATTCTGTGATAAAATACCATTATTTGTAGTTTTGTGGAGATGTATTGCACAGCGAGCACACTTTTCGTTTATATATAGCAACAATTTAGTGAGTTGAGAAACGTTATGCAAAGATAAAGCGAACATGACAAGCTTCATAAATCCTGACCAGTGCCTTGACTCGCGCAGTTGACCTCGAACTGGTACGTGATCTATCTACGGATTCATTTCTACTCGCCTTCCGACGATTCGCAGCAAGACGCTCGCTACCCTCGAAAAAGATTTCGGACAATGCCTCTACTTATTTGTCCGCCGTGGAAAAAATGCAGAAATTATTCTATACGCCAGATGTGAAACGCTATTAAACCAATCTACGTGTACAAAGGTCCTTCCTACCATAACGCTCCCCATGGTTCGGAGATTTCTGGGAACGCATGATTGGACTGGCAAAAAAGCGCGCCTTCGTAACATTCGACGAAATGAACACCATTGGTACGGAGATTGGTTGATACACACGGATTCATCAGATGATGCGATACTCCCGTCTTATCTTCTGCAAGGACGGCCACCGTACATGCGTACCACGCCCACAGTACAACGACGACGAACTTTCGGACCCAACCTATGGAAATTGCAGTCACTTGAACAAATTGTACATAAGCATTGCTCAGTTACAAGAACAATTCTGGCGTCGATGGATTTCAGAATATCTGTCTGCTTTGCGTGAACATCACAAATTAAATGGAACTACCGACATCGAAATCATGGTCGGAGACGTTGCTCTAGTACACAGTGACACTGAACGACGATCAATCAAAGTCTACAATCATTGTAGAATACCTTGCGGCTGTAAGAAATACATCTAATCCAGTAGCCTTCAGTAGCCTTCAAACTCACTTCCCATATTACGAAAAAGCATAAATTTAGGTATAAAATTCGCGTAGATTATATCGTCACATGTAAATAACTAACAGAAAACAAAAAATCCTCAATTTGTGGTATAATTATGTAAATGAAAAGTTTGCTTCTTATGCAGTATATCTCAACAAAACCAAATATGATGGTATTCAATTACAAAATGCACTAAATGTGATTGCAAGCGGCAGGTACGGAGCAGCACAATTGTATTGCATAATTATTATCGTTCACGTATTTGTTGTTTAGGTCTCTTAAAGGCTCTTCTCTTTAACCTTTTGCGACAAATATCGCTTTTCGAATATCCTGTGGCTGTACGGAATATGATATCTAATCCATCAATAGCCTTCAAACTTCGACACATTTTTCATAATATGGAAAAAGGCAAGCTAAGGTACAACATTCCAGTAGCTAGATTCATCGAATGTAAATAACAAACAAAAAAGAAATACTCTGTGTGGGATAGTTTGTGAAGCAGGATCTTTGAGTTAAACTGATGGAGACAGAGGTGGAGGTTCTATTCCTTCAAACTTTATTACTACATCTACGTTGAACTACTGCTACAATAACATAATTTATCATACATGCCATGCCTGTATTGCCATTCTCCCATTGTTTAGACGGTACTGATACTAGCCCGTATTTTAACATGTTAAAATACGACTTAAATCTTCACTGTAACCGAACTACATACAGCTACGCGTACACGTGACCTTCGCTGCTATGCGTGACCTTCGTTGGTATGTTCATATATACTGTACATGTCTAAAACAGCTGTGCGAATAAGACATATGACACTCCGGAACGTCATTGTGATTATGGTTAAAATTTTGTTGTTTGCAGTCAGTTTACGGGCGTTGCACTTAGATACAAGTACGGTTGTACCAAAACACGCAAACGAACGCATCGAAAATTCGTATGTTTTGCCGACACCTGTCATCGTTCACGGCCGGTGCCATACGTTGCAATGTTTTCATGTCGTCTACGCTGCTAAATACGTTATCGGTTGACAGTGCATCATGATAGAACCGCTGTAAGACAAGTTTCTTGTTGACGAGTTTAAGTATCTAGGTGGTGAATTACATCGTTGACAGCCACAAATGATCCAAAAAAATCCAACAGTACTGAAAATAATCGCGATAGACAAGGTGCACGTAGTATATGTCCGATTAGTACCTGTCAGTGAGATTCTCGGTGAGATTTACAGGTCATGATCGTGTCCGGTGGCACCAGTGCGGATTTTGGATGCGATGTACGATACCAGGAAAGTCAAAGTTTCGTTTAGGTTCTTGAAAGAAGTTTAGTTCTATTACAGCGCTGTAAGGCAAGCCAGTTAAGAAAATATATGAGCAGACGATGCAAATACCTTTGAAATGTTTTATTCGTACAGCAACAAAATCACGAAAGAGTTACGACGCCACAGCTAAGTTACAGTGTCCTCACTTCACGTTTTCCCTAATCCGGTCACAAATTCCTTTCTAAGTCGGTAAATTCGTCATATTTAACGTCTGAGGACATGTTTAATTCTTTGAGATAAACTGACGGGTAAGGGTATTATACCTACTGTGCATTCATAGATGTCGCAGAGCTGCTTGCTCTGTTCATACTCGATCGAGTTTCGAATCGAACGCTGGCTCGGCAAGAGTATTTTGACCTGATTTTGGCGGGCCTCATAACTTTCGCGAAGGGATGAGGGCATGTTTCAAAACACGAAAACACACTCATTTTACAGACTCCAGCCTATGTTTAACGTCCACCGCCATTTTAAACTCAAAATAAATCGTCTTGTGAAAACCTGTGTTTAATATTTAAATTGTTCGCTTTCACAGTGTGACATAAACCCTCCCTTAAAGGCGAATGGCCCAACAGCGGAGTAACATCAAGAAGTCATACGTTTGTCATCACTCCTTAGCAACCAACTGTTTATGAGTACAGCGAGGAGCAAGCAAGGTCGATTTCAGTTGATTTCGTCGCTAATTTCGGAACGTAGGAAAACAGTCATAAGCAAAGCATGCATGTCTGATAAAGGGGTTATTACACGAAGTTTGGGCGATACCACGCCGTACTCTCGTGATGTGTCCGCATTTTCACTCGTTGCTGCGCAACTCGTCTAAAAACTGACACATCACTCGAATACAACGCGGTATCGCCCAAACTTCGTGGTGGATAAGTGACGACCAGTTCCAGTGCTGAGCGATGCGCTCAGAGTATACCCATACATATACAATATACTCTACATAAACATTTACTTAAGTAAAGTGGTTAATTCAGGCTGTGATATAGCCGGTTTTGGCGGGAAAGTAAGACGTGTCTTTGACTGTGATTGGTTTAAGGTGAGTTAAAGAATTAAAGGTGAGTTAAAGAATTAAAACTATGTGTAAACACAGGATATTAGGAGGGAACTGACGAGATGCTATCTATCTTCATTATCAAGGAATTAAGAAGTAGCTATCTTTGCATAACATTTCTCAACATTCTCCCGCCCGATAGAAAAGGTATACAAGTCTAAAATTCGAAAACTCGAGAAAAATACAAAAACAGAGTGTTCGAAATACTGAGATGACTAGATACCGTATGGTGAGTACACGTGAGCATAAAGGGTCCATTAAATATTGTCCAATATACAGTATATTATCCGATATATAGAGTTCACATAGTGTTCAACTCTTGAATCCTACAAGTACAGTGGCTGTTTCGGTACGTGCAGAACGTCGTTGACCTTTAATAGAGTCAGGCAGAATTGTGTCCGTATCGTTGTTGCTGCTTTGTGACACTCGTCGTTCAATGGTAGTGTTCCAGTCGGAGTCGTCAAAAAGAAAATCCTTTCCCGACAGTTTCCCGAGTAAAGTTCCTTGGGTAAGGGAGGGCGAGGCAACGCAATATATCGAAGATACTTGTCGGGATTGCAGCGCAAAGCGTTTGTTTTGAATTGAAGTGTGTGTCCAGAGCAAGACAAATTAGAGAGACATTGCAGCAAATGGATTTCAATTTTACACAAAATTGTAGATAACTAAGCACTGTACTTCATTTTAATTTAAGTTACTGTTACTAAAGAAAATGTTACCAATAAAACAACTTAAATACAAAAAAAGTGTGTGTCCGTTACGTCTTGGGACTCGACAATAGAGCAGCAGTGCTTCCAACATTGACACTAACCATAGCTGTAAAAAAGAGATCACTAAACTACGCCTAAAGAAGCAAATTGTTTGCAAAATGGATCATCTTGTGATGAAGAAGTAGAATAGTCGTTGATACGACTGACAACTGAAAACCTGTCAGCCATAGATAATGTATTTTAATTGAAAGTTTACGATACCCGACAGAATTAGGCCCCTCACAGATAATTGGTGGTGTCGACGATATACGACACAAAACCTTTCATCGGCCCGCTGTCACGGTCCAAATTGTGACATCAATCGTAACTTCAAGTATTGTATAACTTTTATTTTTTTGACTAGCTTTCACGCCGCAATCGTTCATAGTACACCACACCCTTGTAAAAACCCAACGTGTATATTGAAAATTGAGAATGGTAGTGTTCCAGTCGGAGTAATGGAGGAGAGAAATTTGAATAACTCCAATGCATCACTCTTACAGCGGTATAACTTTTTTATAAAATTCGAAGCGTCCTCATTGGGAAATAGGCCATGGAGCTAGGAGCCTGGATTATTAAACGATTTATACATCCCAAATATCCTAACTTTGATTTTCTTTGTTGAGAAGTCAAAATTAGTATATTTGTTGGCCGAAACGTGTCACAGATTGATGACAAAAAGACGTTTAGAATGTGATGGTTACAATGGGACTTCTATGATAAAACGTTCAAGATATCCAACATTGCCACACTTAATACGTTCAAATCGTATATATATTGAGTTATATACGTTAACAGTTATATAGAAGTATACGCTAAGCGCTGAGGTAATAATAAAGGGAGAAAGGGAGAACGGGAAACGACGCGTCATTCTGCGTAAATACATGTTATGAAGGAATGAATATACATTACAGGCGAACGGGTACAGTGTGTAATGCCATTCTGTGTCCTAAGTTTAGGTCATATAATCTGCAAAACACTAACCATCTTCAAGCTTTAGAGAAAAGCTAAGCTTCGTCTGATTTCCAGGTCAATCTCAGTTATATGTTAAACATTTAATTTACACAAAACTCACCTTGGTCACCTGCCTCCTCCGAACCAGTCGATGTAGAGCCATGAGACTCCTCCGAACAAGATGATGCAGAGTCCTGCGACGTACGAGCGACTGAATAAATTCCAATAAACACAATCAACAGCTGAAACTGACAAGAGATCATCATGATCGTTGTGGCTGCCAGTGGTTTAGAGACTTAATGCTCTTGTCACTATGTCTGCCCTTTTGTTTGTTATTAATTTCGTTGCAGGAACTGAACGATACCAAAAATTAACACGAAGAAAAGAAGACCTGCCGTGAAGCCGCAAACCGTCTGTTGTTAATTCGTCATTCCTCTGTTGATATACTGCCCAACAACCAATTAAGGTAAAATGCTCCTTTTGGGACATATATTCAGACTCTCAAACTATATCAATATTGTTTTATCCTACCATTGTGGGGGCTCATTTTAAAACTTATGGAGTAAATAAAGTTTTACCGGCTTAGTTTTGTGAAAATCGGGGATTTTATTTTTACCTATAGAGATCACACTGGAATGGCAGTCATTTTGAATTCAAGGTGTCGGATAATATTGGGTAATTTCTTTCTGTAGTACTGAAATTTGCTTGATTTTGAAAGACGGCCTTACAAAACCACAGTACACAGTGCAATT
This sequence comes from Ptychodera flava, assembly GCA_001465055.1. Lineage (NCBI taxonomy): Eukaryota > Metazoa > Hemichordata > Enteropneusta > Ptychoderidae > Ptychodera > Ptychodera flava. Next base: position 19,593 of record LD345158.1, on the reverse strand, counting down.
CTGTCGAATCCCCCAGCCCTCTCAAACACAAGCAGTCGCTTTGTTAATCATGCGAAACTAGTGAAATTAAAGTGCTTTCGAATTAAAAAATCTATCCATCTTTATGTTGTCACCAATTTCCTGTTCAATGGAATTGAACATTTCTAATGGCAATGAAACGACTTAAAATTAATATTCAGCGCCAATTTGTGTAGGAGGCAATTTTTGATACTTGCAGAGACACTGTCACTCTCCCTGCTTTTATCAATTTGAAATTTAGTTATCTGTATTTTCTGCTTATTGTAGATTCTTGACGTTTTGCGTCAACATAAAGACATATAACCCAAGCGATGTGAAATTACGTACTTTTAATTAACCCGACAAGGTGAAATGTACTGGTCATATCTATAGCAGGGAAATTGCTGTACACAAATGAAAGTATTCTTGTAGCAGCCAGAGCTTACGTTGGTATTTTTATATGGGACATGTACAACGCGCGGCTCTGAGCAAATGAACCGTATCTGTTTTAATACCGAATTGTAATTAGTAAAAACATAACAAACTTATTATCGTCAAATGAAACTAATATAATTGCTTGACATTTTGCCGCTTATTTATATGCCATTTCATTCGAAAATTTAATGTGATATTCCTTGTAACGTGTCCCGTCCAACAAACACATTGTTTAGCTGATCATGACAGACAAATAAGTGTGCTGTTACGCGCGGGGTTTTGAACGGGGGAACACAAGGGGTAATTTCACTCACATGCTAGAGCTATCTCGCTTGGCTAAGACTGAGCTGAGAGGTACCTATACACAGAATCGTACTGACATTCGAATAGATCGACACGAATACTGGAATTCACGGTGCAAATTGAAATGTGTAAAATTTAATTAAAATAACCAACTCGAGCACTTATGTAAATTGCAGCCTAAATAAAAATGGCCTAAAAATAGTGCGGCAGTAGCGGGAAGCAAGATGTCTAAACCGTGGAGGAGAGGAGTGCCGAGCAGTTGTCTCGTTCTGCGTGGCCTTCAGGTCGTCAAGGGTTCTCCTCCAAAGTCGATCCTTAAACTCTCTTTTTCTCAGTCCTCTTTTTCCATATTCTCACCTATTGTTTACATCAGCACGTTTGCGCCAGTCATGTTATGAATAATTAATTGGTGTGGGCTGTGGCGTCAGCGTCGTTTATCACCAGCATGGGGAATCTTATGTATGTGGAAGTTAGAATTTGGTTTGAATTTTGAACTTCCCACAGCCCCTGTCCAACGTCAGATTGATATCATATCAGTGCTATGCAGCCCGCATCAAACTGTGTTTGCGAGAAGACCGAATCAGATCGGCACACTGTCAGTCTTGTCCAAGTAATGCCTTTGCTAAGTCGGATTTTGCTATGGAGATATCATGGCGGCCTGAACAGACGCGTGCTCTCCAACCTCCGCAAACTTCTCATATTTCTTTAAATTAATAAATGAGAGTTTATTATACCTTGGCTGCAAATAATCATTGGTATTATATAATTGGGGATCATGTGAACCAGATAATAGCCGTATGGTACATAAGGGTAGAAAGCGACAACGGCAGAAATCTTTGACAAGTTTCACGTGTGGTCTTGACATGGTGTCTAATGCTGCTACCGTGAGTATTATCAATGAGAATGTAACGCAACGTGCCTGCAACTGTCGTCACCAGCATTGAAGGCTTTGGCAACGATACTTAGCAAGCAAAACGAAACTTTGTCATTCAAAATATACAAAGTGAAAGAAGAACTAACTCTAGAAATAGTTTTACTCATTAGCTCACGTGTTCACACACGTGAGCTAATGTCGTACCGATGTATGTCTGTGTGTGACTATTTGTGTTTGTCTGTCTGTCTGTCTACTCGATATCTCGCGAACTCATAAGTCGGATTTCGAACATACATTCTGTTTGAGAATTGCAAGATCTGATTAATTTTGGGTAGGTGTGGCTGGCATATTTCATGCTCCTTTGCATTATGAATGAGAACGGCTACACAGAATTGGATGATAGGGATATACATCTGTATTGATTTTATCAAAGTTGACAATACTTGTGATGGACATCGAAGATACTAAGATAAAACATTATTTAAAGCTATTTAGCACTTTCACTTCAGCTAATTCCTAATTTGAATAGTAGCGAACTTTCCTAATTATGTGTATCTGGATTGACATGACTAAATTTGACAACGTTACCACTTGCAATGAACATTAAAGACACTAAGTTAGAACATTACTGAAGTCATTTACCGTTTTAATTTGATTTGTTTTAACCTACTAATTTTCGTATTATTTGACTAACTTTCGTAGTTAGGGATTTTTATCTGGATTAACTTGATGAAACTTGTTACGTAATTTGTAGATACCATGAGTCAGTTTTGATTTTGTAAAACATCTTCTTATTAATTTGCATATTTACCTCACCTTTCTAATTAGGGATATAATTTGATTGACTTCATGAAACTTGATGAAACCTGCTATGTAGATTGAAGAAATATGGTAAAATATTAATGAAAGTTGTTTAGCTTTTTTCATCAGCTAGTTACTAATTTGCTTATTTAACTAACTTTTTTAATTAGGGATACAAAACTGGAGGGACTCTAAAAAGTTTATGAAACTTGCTATGTTTATTGATGAGACTATGGTGTATAAGTGAAAGATATTTTGCATTTTCATGTCAGCTAAATTATAAGTTGCATATATAATGAGCTGTCATAATTTGGCATATATAGCTTGAAGGATGTGACCAAAGGCAATTACACTTGCTATATAAAGAGGTAATACAATGACTGGAGTCAAAGAAATTTAGTGATTTTACTTCGGATAATTATATGCAGTATAACTTTTTTATAGAAATCGAGGTGTCCTTATTCGAACGTGGGCCATAAATGTGACAATTTGGATTATATAACCATTTAATAATTCCCAAATATGATGACTTTGGTGATTTTCTTTGTTGACAAGTCAAAGTTATTTATTTGTTGGCCAAATATATTTTACAGATTGATGAGAACAAAGCCTCTATCACGTGATTGGTTACACTGGAACGTTTCATGATAATACGTCCACGGTATGCAACATCGCCACATTTACTAGTTCGAATACTTGCTATAACAGAGTTTATAAGTTAATTACCATGTATGATTATACGCCAACAAGAAATTTGAGAAGAAATACACCGTAGAGGTAATAATACATTGTCAGGGACACCGTTACATGGGTAAACGACACGTCATTTTGCTTAGATTGAATTGTTATGAAGGAATGAATGTACATTACAGGCGATCAGGTACACTACATAATGCCTTTCTGTGTCCTAATGTTAGATCATATGATCTACAAAACACTGACCGTCTTCAACCTTTTGAGAAAAGCTAAGATTCTTTTGATTTCCAGGTCAATCTCAGTTAAAGTTTGAACATTTGATTTGCATGAAATCCACCTTTGTCATGTGCCTCCTCCGAATTAGTCGATGCAGAGCCGTGAGACTTAGGAGAGAGACTAAATAAATTCCAATAAACACAATCAACAGCTGAAACTGACAAAAGCTCACCGTTGTGCCTGCCGGTGAGTAAGTAACCTAATGATCTTGTCACTATCTGTGTCTGCCCCTTTGTTTGTTATCAGTTTCGTTTCGGTAAGTTAACGATAACAAAAATTGACATGAAGCAAAAAGAAGACCTGCCGTGAAGCCGCAAATCTTCCCTTTTCCTGTTTATGTACTGCTCAACAACCATTTCAGGTAGAATGCGCCCTCGGGGACACATATTCTGACTCTCAAACGTTTACAATATTGCTTTAGTATACCTCTGTTTTACCAACTTAGTTTTGTGAAAATTTGGAATTTTATTTTCCCCTCTAGAAATAACACAGGGATGGTAGCCATTTTGAATTTAAGATGTCTGATAATATTACTGAAATTCGCACGACGACCCATGATTTGTATTCGTGATTTTGAAAGAGAATGGCGGAAAGTTTCATTGAGGATAGTTGAGAGCAAAAGTATAACTCTTTCATTTTCGAGGCGCGAAACACCTTAAGCAACACAACAGTGCACAGTGCTATTCTGTAGAATACCAGCCCTCTGAAACACAGGCAGTTGCATTGTTAATCATCCGAAACTTCCGAAATGATAGTGCTTTTAAAAAAATCCATCCATCTTTATATTGTTATCACTTTCTTGAGGTAGAATGCGCCTCGGGGACAGATATTCGGACTCTTAAACTTTTGAAATTCTTTTCTTATCTTTGTATAAGAAACATTTTCATCGTCTTAGTTTTAATCTTCTCCATAGAGCACAGGGATGGCGGAAACATTGAATTTCAAATATAGGTAAATCATGGGTAACTTTTTTTCTCTTGTACCAAAATTTGCACGGTGACCCCAGGCTGACTTTTATTCGTGATTTTCAAAGAGAATGGTTGAACAATTCCTCGAAAAAAGTTTGAAGAAAAGTTTAAATCTTTCACTTCTGAGGCGCGTACGAGCTTAATGGAATTGCACGTTTCTAATGACATTGGAATTACCTAAACTTACCTAAAGGCTCTGAGTGAATGAACCGCATCTTTTTATCTTTAATGTAATTTGAGAGGAAAATAACAAAGTTCTTGCTGTGAAATGGTATTAGGCTAATATAATCCTTGTACATTTGCCACCCGGTTACATTTTGCCCCTCCATTTAAAAATTTAATATGACTTTCCTAGTAACGTATCTCGTCGCAGCAAACAGTTTTTGCGGCAAGACTGCGTCAAATCAGCAGAGTCTTGTCCAAAAAATGCTTTCGCTTATTTGAAAACATTTGCTTGGGTAATTACACGCCTAAAGGTTATACCTACCCTTTGGCTCCGCAAATCCAACGTAAACACATTCTCCACTATCGAGCACCGGTCTTGTTCCTTGTAGCAAATTTAGTTAATCTCATGTGTAGGACGCGTCTGATCAGTTATTTCGGCGGTTTTCATGACAGAGTAAAGTAATTTTCTCTTGAATGTTTTGTTGTTGTTGTTTTTGTTATTTTGTTTTTTGGTTTTTTGGGTGGATAGCCCTATTAATGTGACCCAACGCGAGGGTCAGAAATTAAAAAAATTAATGTTTTCATTCGGCATATTGGATATTTAGCAGCGTGATAGGAGTACCAGTTGCATTGTAAAAGCCAAAACGTCGTATTTCCGTACAGAATATTGAATGCCACAGAAAAATGCCATGTACTATACAGACATTATCCCATATGAAAGCCTGACAGCGTAATAGGGGGTCAAATATATATTCAAATGAAATTGACCCATTGCAAAATGAAAGAAAGAGCATAAAACGTAATGTGGAATAAAAGAGAAGCTCTCTTCTGTAAACATCGGCATTAGGATTAAAATCTCATGTAGGGACATAGATGTCTAATAGATCGGTTATTGGTTGGGTTAATATTCAATAAGCGGCGTTATCTTAGCTATTTGTTCCCGTTTTAATTGTGATTTTAATCGTGAGTAGATCATTATGGCAGTCTCAGTACACACACATTTCATTATCTGGCAGCACTATTCAAATTTACAGAGTTAATAATTTCCTCTTAACGTTTTTAAATATTCATTATTTGAAAATTGCCATGAGCTGCATCCTGTTGTTTGAATTACACTAAAACGAAATTAATGCGTTACAACGACATTATTTTTAACTGAACTGGCAAGTTTGTGTAACAGTTTTAATTTTATTTCTTTATTTCTTAATTATATTTTCAAGAACTTGTCAGATTACAAGGAAATCGAGAATTCAACATCCTCTCGGAGTTCATAAGAGGTACATGTATATATTCCAAATGGTGGTAACTATGTTGTCTTTGTTAGGATTTAACCCTTTCACCCCCAGTTCCCTGTATACAGGTCCAACTTTACCTTAGAAAACAATGGATTTGGGACAAACCATGGTGGTGAAGGGGTTAAGGCAGTAAACGCTTCGAAAGTGAAAGACTTAATCGTTCGCCCAAACATTCATCAAGGAAACTTTCAACCATACTCTTACCAAATCAAGAGCAAAAATCTGGGGTCACTTTCAGGCTTGCAAACAAATTACCTGACATTTACCGATATTTGAAATAATTTTTCAAAATGGCCGCCATCCCTTTCCTCTAAGGGGAAAATAGTTTTATTTTCGAAAAACTAAAATGATATATGTTTTTTTTTTCTCAAAGAGCTTTGAAATGAGCCTCTACAAGTGACTGATAAGAAATATTTGTGGAAATTGTGGAAATTGGAGAGTCTGAATATTATATATATATATATATATAATATATATACCAAAACTTGTTTGTATCTTCTCAGAGGGGTAAAGTGCTCGATGCAGGGATGCAGAGCAATATTACAATAAATATGAGAACACATCAAGTATGTTTGGTACCTATTACTCGAGTTTCACGCATACACGCGATCGTCAGATAGGTAAAATCTACCTATCTGACGATCGCGTGTATGCGTGAAACTCGAGTAATAGGTACCAAACATACTTGATGTGTTCTCATATTTATTGTATATATATATATATATATATATATATATATATATATATATATATATATATATATATATATATATATATAATATCGTCCACTTGACTAGAATTCACTGCATATGTAAATGGCTTGTAACCAGTATATGTCATCTCAAAGAAACTTTCCGGAAAGCTAAGTCTACTGATAATCACCAGTATGCCAGTCTAACCAAATTCAAGAATTCATCCCGTATGATGGCCTAGTTACACAAGTGAATTTTCTGATCAGTTCGAGTACTGACTCATGTTGCAATATTGAAAGCATAAGCTCAGCGCGTGCAATAAAGGGATTCGGCCCAGAGAAAAGCATCGCGTTCAAATAATGAAGTATGCGAGTTATCTTAAAATTGGTCTCAAAAGCACATGTAACGGATTCCAACAAGTCCTCCTCGAAGGAAAAATAGGATAGTCCATAATTATGATGGCTGCATTCCTAGGCATGGATACATTTCGATTTCCGTAGAGGGCGATGTTTGAGATAATGAAAGTGGTCCATCTAATTTTCGTATCACTTATGTTTCTAACTCCACGGCAAAGCTCCTTTACTTTTTGCGATTTAATCTTATTTGCACGTCAGACATCTATTTTCGCTCTCCGTGTTTCTTTGTATAGTCATCGTACGCTTCAACTGCCTTCCTGACAATTATGACTGACTTTGCAACTTGCAACAAATACTCTAACTGGCAAAAGTTTTTGAAGATTTCTCGCCAGTCAAAATTTACAGATGTCAATTTAACCACAGTAAAATGCCGAAAGTTTTACACAAACGTATATTACTGTTTAAAATGAACCAATGCGACCACACGTTGTATAGATACTTTCTTATGAAAGACATATTATTCTGATTTACTGGAATGACTTGTCCCCACCGAAAGGGTTAGAATGTGTCTTTAATAATATAGGGCAAGTCCTATGGCATGTTGTGTGGCACGCTACCAGCGCTTACCCACTCTGAACACCTGAAACTACCACTTACATTCAAACAGTGGTTCAGAATGGAACTTGATATTAGATTCACACTAAATATCTTTTTGATCTTCCAATATTCTATTTTGGATTGAGATGATTGTTGATCCGGTTTAACACTACAAAGTAGTGAGAAACTCAATCCTCTTCAATGTATTAACGATTTCTATCGTTGAGAGCTCATAAAAACTAAACAGGATAGCTTATAGTCTTTTGAACCTATCACAGACAGTAATACTTTATGTCTGTGGAGCGATACACTTTTTTATACCGAAGGGCAAGAATGTGCATTTTAAAGGAAAATATGTGGTCCGAGGTTTTCATGCCACCAGTCAAAGATTTCGAGAGATTCGACACAGTTTTGAAAAAAATGACACAAGGACACATTTGGTGAACTTAGTGTTTGAAACCACAGTAATTGTGTATTTCCTTAAATATGTCGACTGAATATAGATACGTCTGAGATAAACACATTTGTACACAGGTAATTGACTGAATAAATGGTCTGCCTATAGTAAGTAGTAACAAATGGAAAAAAACTTTGTAGAAATCAAAGACATCGATTAAAATGATAGAATACTCATAAACAGAACATTGACTCACAAGCAGATACTATTTCCTCAGCATTTGTATTCATTCATAGAATGGAAATACGAGCAACGTAATGGCCGTGGCTCCATGAGTCGAAGATGAGTGGTGACAAGATCATTACGTCACGGATTTTTCTCAGCTGAATGAAGAAAAATATTAAGGAATAATCTACTTGTCATATTCCTAAGTCAAACTATACCGTGTTTAAGCTTAAAGCCGCACTTTTCAATCTCAGGTTCTCGCATTAGTGGAGTTCTCCTCCTGTCAAACACTTGGCCAGTACGATGTTTGATTTCTATAACATTAATTACACAAACTGTCACCTTTGTCACCTTTTGCTAATCCTGCAAACAGAGTTTATACAAGCGTTTGATTGACGGTCGGTTCAAATCGCCAACGGTCATTGATTCCCAAACCACAAACGTTCGAATTTCCTAAAAAGTTGTCTTCCAGTCGAGTTAGAATTTGAATATAATCACATAATTCGATCGGCAGCAACTTCGCGCTGACCGCTTGGCAGCCTGTCTGCGTTTTTGCGGCCGGGGAAAACTAAAAAGTGGCATTTTCTGGAGCGTGTGCCCGCGTGTTGCCTGTTTGGTGTCCACTTACACAGTGAACGCCGCCATAGCTTTGCGTCCTTTTAAAGGGAGGCTCAGCCATTGAGAACTTTCAATATACACTGTAGGAAATTTGTTATTCGTTTCGAATCCACTAATCATCGTCGGATAAGCAGGCGAGGTGGGCGAGGAACTGGTCAATCACGCATATGTGTGGAGCAAATTTAGACAGTTGGACACGTATCTCTCACTGAGTTAATACGTGATTTCAAAGATAACGCACAAATTTACTAGTCAAAGATACGATAATTTCGAAAATGAAACCTGACTGAATCCCAACGGCTCGGACACAGTGTAATGTCGGTCCCCCTGGCCCGCCTCAACTTCGTCACAACGCTTACCGAA
>LD345157.1:11167-22841 GCA_001465055.1 Ptychodera flava | reverse complement strand
TACATCAGTGTTTAATAGTTTCTGGAACTTTTCTGCCTACATGATTTAAAATATTATATACACAAAAAAAATAATATGTACATATTATAGTATGTACATATTAGGCTTAAAGACTGAAAATAGGATTGTAGGAGGGTTTAATTATGTCCTGTTTTACAGTTTTAACTCGCGTTATCTATAAAGAACTTGAGTCGGTCTCTGGCTATTCATGGTTAGCAAATATGTTTGCACTTCTGTCAATATCAGTATTATTTTAACTGCTTTACTTTGCATATGTTATTTGTGTAGACAAATGTAGTCCGAAGTTAAGCAGTAAGAATATTTTTATTTTTCCAACTGAACAAAAGTCGGATCAATTCGATTTTTTGACGAAAAGTAAAAATGAAATTAGACGAAAAGATGGCAACATCCGATGATCAATCACCAGAGAATTGGAACAAAACTGGAAATGTTAGAAAATGAACGACAATAACTGAAAATTCGAATGTTTGCAATGACACTGACGCAGTTATGATACAGGGGGAACAACTGATGAATTAAACAGACAGCTAGATGGTTATACCACAGTGAAATGAGGATAAATACCAGAGATTTCTAAAAATCAAAAAGTTTGTCGATAACATAACGAAAGAAGCGAGGTAAGGCAGACGAAGAATATCTAAAATAATTTGAAATTATAATATAAACATATAAATGCCTAGATCACGTAGCATATTATTTTCCATGCATTAACACGTACTGTCAACATTTCCGTCATAAAATTATCTCTCCAGATGAAAATGAGTGAACTGGTGTGTACATGAATTGAATTTTGCCAGACTTGGTGAACGATTTACCAAAGCGAAAGCAATGGCTTATTAATTGATCGATGTTGAACGTTAAATCTCCTTTCCACGTTTTACCCTTTGAGCGCTGTAATTTTCTCCCACCAAAATTTTAGTGCAAAATTTTACCAATTGTATGAATTTTCTGTAATTTTTTGATAATTTTGGACCAAATCGACATCACATTTCATTGGCTACAGGTTTTTCCCAATTTTTTTGCAAAAATTGGAGAAAAATTGACAGGGGTTTATTATATAAAGGGGACAAAAATAGACTTTGGCGCTCAAAGGTTTAAAGTTCACGCAAGACGCCTCCAATCTAATACTGAGGAAAACACCATGAAACGTTACGTGTTGTTGTCGCATGTCGCAGTTGTGAAGTCGCAGGTCGCAGTTTGACAAAAACACGCAGGTCGCTGTTGTGAAGTCGCAGGTTACACCTAGGTCTAAATGCCGAAGTCGCAGGTCGCATGTTTCAAACTCGCGGGACGCAGGTCGCAGTTTTGAAGTCGCAGGTCGCATGTCGTGACCGGTCTTCCATACTCTGATAATCTTCTTTCACAAATATCTCTAGGGGTAGTAGCATGCTTCAAGTTGCAAACACAAAGTTGCTAATTTGTCAATTTGCCGTGATATAATTTCAGAACAGTGATTTCATACGCAGGCCGGGTCAAAATTTAATGGCACGTGACCTGTTTTGAAATACGTTGTTTGTTTGTTGTTTTTCTTTAAGTCATCACTGATGTGGGAAGATTAGTAAGATATACAACATCCAAAATTTGTATACATAACGTCACTACGATGAAACATAATGATTACATGACAACCCGCATCGCGAAATAAAAATAACTTAGATGTTGCAGTATATAACGAAATCAAAGCGTATATATCAGACAACAGCGGCGTTCCATACATTCCGTCGATCCTTTCAATTTCGTGTTCTTTCTAAATGGGCCTGTTATTAAATAAGACATTTCCAGCCACAAATTATTGTTCCAACACTTTATCAAACCAAAGATGATGGCATTTAACGTCATCATCCGTGCCAGGCTGTTCTACAGTATCTCGTCCACTCACTGTACGTTGAATAATTTAGTCTGCTCGTTCTGTGTAACAAAGCTGTTCTATTGTGAAGGATGAATTCAACCGTCTTTTACTGACTGATGAAAGTGGGTCGGATCATTATAAATATTCTTTTGTCAGTTAGTCGCTAGAAAGACGTTCTTTCTTTTCTCCGTCGACTGCTGCAGCATGATTCATAACATTTGACCTGACTGCTTCATTGTGCTAAGTTAATTGTAATGTTTGTGATCCGCTAAACCCAAAGCATAGCTTGTACTTCGAAACGGACACTCCGGAACAAATCTATTTTCATCTAAATTTAAGAGAAACGGTCAAAAGTCCCCAAAAAATAAAGAAATTATAAATTATGCCTAAACCAAGACCAGATATTACCTTTAGAAAGCCGCTTGACACTTACATGCATTATCCTTGCTAAGCAATAACATGTAAAAATGTTTTGTGAATTCTTACAATGCAAGATGAACAGAACTTTAACCATCTGGTGACGTTTTCGTATTCAGTGTTCTGTTAAGAAAGTGTATAATTACTATACTTCTTTCCCTTCGGGTCTATGAATGGCCAAAAGAGCAGTTTGTTTCCCAAAGCCATCGTCATGGCCACATCTTTTGATATGGTATTTTGAAAGAAAGTAAAAGTACGAGAATAAAGGGAATGGAGAGAAAATGACATCAAAGCTTACAGTCTGCTCAATAGATAACGGTCAGGAAAAAGGAGGAATTATTTTATTTTACCCTCTGCCTACTGAACAGTTATCGTACGACCTACACCGCATAGCTTGAAATGACCCCCCGACTATTTTACGACGTTTTTCTTCCTCACAAATCGGTGAACCCCAAACAATCGAATCATTTAGTCCTTGTTCACCGACTGGGTATTTTCTTGTAAGATGTCAGCTGCCAAAGTGAGTGAGATAAAATTACCAACCAACATCCCGCCCGCTGATAGCAAGAAAAATGCTCGCTCCCTGATCAAGAAAATCGCTTGTGCAAATCGTGTTGTTTCATTGACAGTCTCGCTTCTGCCGTCTCTAGTCGTACAGAATACTTTATCGTCTGCCACTGTATGTCGCAGATATTGTCATGTCGTTTTAGACGGACACAGCCGACATTCTGGAGTTCGAAGGCGAAATTCGTTTGGTTAACCCCACTGGCAACTTACAATTCTTCTATGCAGCAGGTACAGAAACTAGGCTCGAACATTATTTTTTGCATTTTATCGCAATCAACTCGATAATATCGTTTCAAGAGTTAGCAATTGTCGTATTTTAACGAAATGGTGATACCACCACAACGAAGTAAGCTCCCTAACAATGCGCATGTGCATAGAGGGTTCGGTTCTAGTACCCGAATTTCCGCACAGATGACAAAACAGCCCGAAAATTTTCTTTGTAGTTTTGGTCCGGAGACAACAAACGGCTTGTTCATGTAATAATTAAAAATACACTTTAAGGTGTCGGACATGACGGGTTTAACAATCTCTAGTAATGGTTTAAGTGATCCTTTGAAATTTTAACATTACTGTTTGGTACAAATGTTGCATTTTCTTCTCAGAGTCAGTGACAATCATGTTTCAGTGGAAATTAATGTACTCACCTCTGATGTAAGGTTGCGGATCTGGTCTTGGTGAATCTGTTGTTGAAGACACATCTGAAATAGTGGGAATAAAAATGAAACGTTATCGACAAGTATAGTAAAAATAATGCTCTTCCGGTTTTTTGGCAAAGTTATGGGAGCTTTGTGTAACTTGATTAATTTTTTTACGAACCAACAAAATATTCCACCGATTTGGACTATATTTCACAAACTGTCAACAAGTTATAGAGGCATCATATGTTATACTGGCAGTGTTTACAGAACAAATTCTGAGTATTTCTACAAGCACCGAAAAGAAAAGAAAAGAAAACCTAATGCTCAACACAACTGCCCTAAAAGTTGCAATGATTAAGTTATATATTTGTCACTATATTTGTTAAATTCCAAAGTGGCGAGGGGTGGCGATTACGAAAATTAATTTTAATTATTCTTCCTAGTTTTGTGTAATACCCGATATTGAGTGAATGTACGTATTACAATTATTGACATTGCAAAGAAAACACGAGACAGAAAAAACATATTGGTATACTGCATCGCCATGTCCCGAATTACTAATTTGAACCAATCGTAGTTATCAGCGCTACAAAACTTCCACCGAAGTTCTCTCAATTTACAGGCTGTGAATGTGTGAATAGTCTTGGTCAAAACTGTTTGCCATCACTATGATTATCTCGATTTCACATCAAGAGTGCCACATCATCATAAAAAATGTAAGATTAATTTTTTTAATAACATATACCGAGATATCTTTATAAATTTGCACAGAACAGAAACAATAATAAAAAGAGATTGAACGATATATCAAGAAAGTTATCAATACAGGAAGTCAGGGTGGTTGGTGCACAGAAAAGCTGCTTCTTGTCAATGCCTCCGATTTTATGCCCCTCAAAGGGAAAACTAAAAATCCATAAAACAAAATTTAGTTCTTGTTATTTTCTTTCTTAACAACAATTATGAAGTTGCCAAGTCAAGAATATCTTTCGATGAGCAAATCCGGCTAATTTAATTTAAAAAAACAAACGAACAAGAGTTGTTTACAATAACTGTCCGAATTTTTGGTGACTAAGATGAAAGTGTTTCAGTCCAGAGAAAAACCAGCACTATGAATATTGACAGCACCACAGGCTTAGGCGATGGCAACGAAAAATCTTCTTACAGAAAATCACCAAGTTGTAATAGCTGTTAACAGCATGAAAGGGTTATATTTAAGTTTGCTGAGCTTAGTAACTGAGCTACTCAAAATTTCAAATCAGAGAGAGAGAGAGAGAGAGAGAGAGAGAGAGAGAGAGAGAGAGAGTTCTATTACACCCACTTTCATCTTTCGTGTCGTCCTTTATCAAAAAATACGCCAAGCATCCTACGGTCACTGCTAAACACACCAGCACGACCACCACAAACACGATGATCTTCGTTTTCTTTCCAAAACGGCCAGATTTTACGGTAGCATATTCGGATTTGTCAGTCAGATCTGTGCTGTTCATCTTTGACAGCGGGTTACCCTCCGACTTGGCAGAATCCGTCAACACAATCTCTATCTCAGCCAATGTAACGTCAAAATGTCACTGCTTCTCTTATACGTGGTTTGTTACCTAGAGCGATGTTTACTTCTGTTTTGCCACTCCAGATGAGCAACACTTTATCTAACTTTAACAACGATATCATTCAAAGTAATCCAGAGAGCTGTCACGGTTGGTACAGTACTGTTAGTGTTCGGTGTGGGTTTGTTTTATTGCGTAATGAATCACTCTTTTATTGCCGACCATTGACACCTTTGGAAAACAGGGACTATCTTTCTACTGACTCACAGATAAAGGCTGATGACTTCACATTTTTGCTACTGAGTGATCAACTTTTCATTCAGCCTAATTGTTAGAAGTACTCAAAGTCGCAGGACCTGAGACTCGAGATAATTTCTTCGTGGACTGGAAACGGATCCGATATTTTTGATTACCAGTTAAAATGGTACTTATCAGCAAAATGGCAATTAACTTAATGAAATTACAGTAAAAAGGGGCCTTTTTTACCAAAAACGTGCATTTTTCAATTTTTTCACCAAAATGTTGACATGCATACCAGTTTATTTTCTTTCATGAAAAGTAAACCATTTTCCTTTCTCATTTCACATTTCCTGACATAAAATGAATACTAAGTTTGATCAAAACGTCAAATAAACCTTTTTTGACCAAAATCGAGTTTTTTTTCAATTTTTTATAAAATTTAAAAGGCCCTAAAATTGAATTGTAAATGATTTCATTATACTAGCATATGATTCTCAGAGAAAATATATGATGAGTTATGTCCTTCTATTTGGAAAATCATAGTTATAACTAATTTTTGACCAAAAATCATTCTTTTAACTCCATTTTAACCAAATATTGAGAAAACACTATTGCCACGCATTCTTTATGACTGTGTACTAATTTTTCTGTTGCTATATATCTGAAATACAGAGATGTCCCGCTACTTTTCTATCATCACTGAGTAATATCCATCTTGGTCTCAGGCAATTCTTTTTGTTTATTCAGCATCACTATCAATGTCTGAGGAACAGTCATTCTCTTCATCTCTTAGTTTGCTTTCATCATCTATAGAATTGTTTGTACAGGAAACACATTGACACAACTCAGTGCAAAGCAATTCCACTTCTCTACATGAACATCTTGATGAGCATCCAGACCAGGCTAGGAAATTGAACAGCTTTGTGGGTACAAAACTTCTACTTTGTTGGATTGACAGGTCTTCTGCCCTGGGAGGCTAGTTATTAATGCCTTCAGTTTCTTCAAGAATACTGTGAATATTCATTGCAGTGTGGATCATCTCAAGCCTTTAATCTTGGCTGTTATCATAGCTTGTTGTCATCGACTGTGATTCCATTTCATTTTCACTCCCTTCACTCTCAGAATCTGTATTGGTAATATTCAAGATATGACTATCTGAACCGGTGTCTTCTCTGCTAGCTATAAGAATTTCGCATTACTGATACTCAGGTCGAATAAACACAAGTTTGTCGCCAAACCTTGCTTGCAGTCTTCTTTTTAGTGACGAGTTATGATATGTGGATGCATCAATGCCTTCATTGTCATTGATCATTTTAATAAAGATATTTCTCATCACATCCATTGCAATGCACTCCCGTCCCTCTATGACTCTCTTCTGTACAACTTCATCACAAAATTTCTTGAAGGATGGAGCATACATGATACCGCTGTCTTCTTCTGCTTTTTCTGATACGTGTAAGTTACGCATCTGGTATAATTTACGTAACATGATCTGTGATACTTCACTTCAATACTGACCAAGTCTTGACCTCTAAGTTGAAGTAAAACTTTCTCGTCTTTCTTAATTTCGGCAGCTTTAATCAATGTTCGTCCGTCAGTTTCACAGGCAGTAAATCTTTCGTATGACCTCTTCTTTGTAATAGGATCAAGTCGTTGTTTCTGACGTGTGCATATTATACATATCGGTGGTAGTACATATGCACTTTTGCGTTTTGCTGCAGAAATGGAACTAGAGGCAGGGTCAGACCGTAGGTGTCGTTTTTTTAGGAGACACATGTTGTTTGTCGTCATTATCCGAGTCTGACAGCTCATTTGATGTACTTGTTAACAGCGTTTTCCGCAGATTACCTTTCTCTTTGCGCTTCTGGGCTTGAGTAAGCATTAGGGTGCCGAATTGTGTTTTTATCGTTTTTAGAAAGTTTAGCTGGAAGTTTAGAAAGCTAAATTAGAATTGTCGAAATCTAAATCTAAACTTAGTAAGTTTAGCAAGAACTATAATTATCGCTTTCTAAATGGAGTTCTAAATTTAGAAATTAGCTGAAGTTTAGAAAGTCGGGCCTCGGGTGAAAACATTTGTTCCAGGATATGTCGGATAGAACCAGGAAAATACTATTATATCAGTTTTACCAATCGGCAAATCCAAAACTCAAATGTGATTTTTTTTTCCATAGACCAGCGAGAAAAGCGCCTCGTGTTGAATTGACCATTGCACTGGGAAAGAATTGAATGTCATAAGGTAGAGAAATGTGGCTGTGAGTGAGCGATGACGAAAAATTGTGAATGTTTATTCTTTGACCGTCAAAAACAAAGACTGTCAAATAGCCACCGCTAGTGTTAATGACAAATAAACCAGATGTGTGACGTGAAGACGAATGTAAATAACCATACTGCCACGATTCGCATGACCAAGGTGTGTTCAGATACAGACAAGAAGGTCAGATAGTTCCACGACAATCGTGTATATTGTGGTGCAAATTAATGCTAATAGCCTTATCAATGCCTCATTAGCATTAACTTGAAGCACAAATTGATGCGCGCGATCGTAATTGAACACACCTTGGTCATTAAAACTGTAGTAGTATTGTTCCATTTTTGGTCTATTGTACAAGTCACATTTGAGCTTTGGATTTTAAAACTTACTTCTGGGGGGGAAATGATAGTATTTTCCGGGTTCTACAAGAAAGCTCCTGCATACTCAAACACTTGGGAATATACTGATGACAACAGAAACCATGTATCAACCTTTTCTCCGACATATTCTTGGAAAAGTTTGCGGGACTTCATCTCACGCCCTCCACATTTCACTGTGAGCACGCAGCTGGGAGATGGCAGCCTGGCAGGCAACACTTTTGATAGGGCAAATGCATTAATTTGGAGGTACTATCTCGTCGGTCTATTGGACAAGTCACATTTCAGCTTTGACTTTTAAAACTTACTTCTGGAGAAAACTGATAGTATTTTCCAGGTTCTACAAGACTGCTCCTACAAGCTCACACTTTTTCCTTCAAACACTAGGGAATATAGAGATGACAACAGAAATGGTGTTCCAACGTTTTCATCCAATATATCCTTGGAAAAATTGTTTCCACTCTAACTCCGACTTTCTAAACTACAGCTAATTTCTAAACTTAGAACGCTATTTAGAAAGCGATAATTATTGTTTTTATCCGATATATCCTTGGAAAAAAATTTTCAACCTCGGGCCTGACTTTCTAAATTTTCTAAATTACAGCTAATTTCTAAACTTAGAACGATATTTAGAAATGATAATTATCGTTTTTATTCGAGATATCCTTGGAAGAAATTTTTCAACCTGAGGCCTAACTTTCTAAACTTTTTAAACTACAGCTAATTTCTAAACTTAGAACGCTATTTAGAAAGTGATAATTATCGTTTTTATCCGATGTATCCTTGGAAAAAATGTTCAACCCCAGGCCCGACATTCTAAAATTTCTAAACTACAGCTAATTTCTAAACTTAGAACGATATTTAGAATGTGATAATTATCGTTTTAATCCGATATATTCCTGGAAAACTTTTTTTTACTCCAAGCCCGACTTTCTAAACTACAGCTATTTTCTTAACATAGAACGATATTTAGAAAGTGATAATTATCGGGTTTTTGCCGTGTTTATCGGTGTGTCTCTGCAATAATTCATCAGCTGTCAATGAGAAAGGGTGACTTGTGTTCCATTCAATGAAAAAATACCATGAATTTGCATATTTTGCTCAGGACAATCCAAATTTGACGTCATGGACGTTGAACAGTGGGCAAAATACACTGACTGATTGCATACCTGCCCGGCTCAGAACTTTCGTCTGTTGTCCCGGTGTCAGAAACGTTAATACAGAAGGGTCTGCGCATGCGCCCATGGAACCTGACAGTTTTGCGTTACCAAAAAAGGGGAGTAATCCTATTGCCCTTGAAACACCGACAAAAGGAAAACTTATGTATGTGATATTTGAAGTGAGACTCACTGACGATATAGCGTAAAATATAGAAGTAAAATTAAAATGTGATAGCATGACCCTTGACCTGCCAAGCTTGATGACGTTCAGTATAGCCGAAACAGTACATAAGTAATGAACAATGAACTACTCTTTGTGATTCTGTTGAATTTTTTTTGCTGAAAACTGAAACAAAACCTTACAAAAAAATACTATTCTTTGGGATTTTTATTCCAAAGGCTTTTACTACACCGTGAAAAAAAACAAAGAAAACTGTTAAACAGACATTTCTTTTCTTCTGCGCATAAGCTTATTTTGCGAATTTCGAACATCCAAAGTTGCTCCCGCACGACGACTTGTCAGGAATAGTGTCACTACATTTCAAACATTGTCATGGTTACAATAACACGATTGGAACTAATTTGGGATAATTGGATCTTCATATTTTTCAAATTTCTCAGAAGTGTTAGTTGCCATATAGCTGACTATAATTACAAATTACTCTTGAAAACAAGTGTGTAACTTAAAGAGAAAAGCAGATTAGATTATATTTGCGGGTAAATACAAACTTACTTCACCATCTAATTATCCCAAATTAGATCCAATCGTTTTCAATTTCATTTCAAATTTTATACTTCGTTCGTGCAATGGAATACGACTCTTATCATTGGTAAATACGTACACACGGCCAAGAAACGATTTGCGCACGTTTGTGTGTGTGCGTATATATATATATATATATATATATATATATATATATATATATATATATATATATATATATATTTAAAAAATATATAAAAAATATATATAAAATATATATATATAAAATATATATATATATATGCGTACACACACACATATATATGTATATATGTATATATATATTCATATATATGTAGATAGATAGATAGATAGATAGATAGATAGATAGATAGATATAATTGCATGAGACGACAGACCTCAGCTCGCTCGAGTGTTCGTACGTATGCGTACGTTTTTTCCGCGATCATAACGAAAGAATGGCCGGTCAATGTGACCGCGCTTGTGAGCGGTAATGTAGCTGCAGGCGCTTCTCTGGTATTTCAACCCGAACGTCATTCTGTTATACATTTTAACAAGGTTTTCTGTCAACACAAGAGTTCGTGTGGTGGTGTTCAGCAAACACCACCGCACTGATTTCACCCCATAGCGTAGATTTGGAATACGCAGCACGCCAAATACAAAGTTCGTTCAGTCTATCAATCAATTAATGTAAATGCAAAGATATTTACTGTATAATCTTTTATTTGCTGTCCAGTTTTTACGGAGAAGAACACGAAGTAGTTTTTCACGGCTATTTCGCACCACACAAACAGAAAAGGACGCGTGACTAAAACATCGGATCTCACCACTTTTCGGCAGGCATTGTATAAGGGACCGTCTCAGGTTGTCGCAGAAGTCTAAGAAACGAAATTTCTTTGTTTAGATCAAACCCCCCTCCCCCTAAACGAAACTTCAAAAGTGCGAAATGCCTGAGAGTGCAATGTTGCATTTTGCTATAGCTACTAAAGACGTATTCCCCTTGCCACATTACAATTAAAGTAATCGATCAGATTTGAGTACTAACAGGGCATTTTACCGCATAAAAAGTTTCATTTTATTTTACTTTCCATTTTTGCATCTCTCGTGCTGTTCTTTGTCTTTGTGAACATGCAATTTGTACTTGGTAGGGGCGGTAAATAAGCGAGAAAATTTGACAAGCGGGCCCAGGCATACGACTATGACAAGGTGCATAACATGTGAGAACAAGTCATCGTTGATGACACAGTCCCCGCTTGTCCATTTTGTCATAATCTTTGGTGTCTGGGTAGCTGTGGTCTAGGTCGCTGTGGAATGACATGATGCAACGGGTGCATCAGGCCTGTGACTTGCATAATGAAGTAATCTGAGGAACGTTCAATAAATGACTCATCTCTGCCGGTAATGACCACTGAAGGAACTTTTGATTACATCACACATAACGATGCCCTCACTGCCTCTAGTGTCATGACGGCACATACTATACACATGGTTTGGTGGAATTTTCGAAATGCTATGGGATTGGGTATGTTGTTGTAATTCAGCCATCTGCCATTTCGGATCATATAATGAAACAATTTAATGTGCACAAGAATGCAGCCATAGTATTTTATCTTCGTATCACGTTTGAACAAAATCAGTTAATCAAGGGACAGTGACCTATGTTTATGTTTCAAAGACATAAAAAAATCACACCAAAATTGAAATCAAATGGCTGTCTCTTGACCATATGGATCATAGCACAAAATTAGTAGACATGCATATGTATGCCATGGTACTTTGTCTTTGTACCAAGTCTCAACAACATTGGTTAAGGAATATTTGCATATGATTAAGCCTCAAAGACATGAAAAAATCCAAAAATGACCATCGGGCAGAGATATTGGAAA
>LD345157.1:478-10584 GCA_001465055.1 Ptychodera flava | reverse complement strand
CAAAATGGCCGCCTCGCGGCCATATTGGATCGTATCGCAAACTTATTTGACACATGCACATGTAGGCCATAGTGTTATGCCTTTGTGCCAAGTTTGAACAGAATCTTTTCAAGGATGTCTGAGTTATGGTCCAAAGACACGAAAAATCGCTACAAAATGGCCGCCTCGCGCCCATATTGGATTATATCGCAAAATTCTTTGACATCCATAGTGTTATGCCTTTGTGCCAAGTTTGAACATAATCTGCTCAAGGATGTCTGGGTTGTGGTCCAAAGACATGAAAAATCGCAACAAAATGGCCGCCTCGCGGCCAAATTCGATCGTATCACAAAATAAATCGACGTGCATCTGTAGGTCATAGTGCTATGCCTTTGTGCCAAGTTTGAACGAAATTGGTTCAGCAGTGTCTGAGAAACTGTTGATGACGGACGGACGGACGGACGGACGGACGGACGGACGCACAGAGGGGACCCAATCTATAAGTCCCCGCCGGACTTCGTCCGCGGGGACTAATAAAGACATCTAGTGGTTAGAGCAGACGCTGATAAATAGCACATTTTAAAAAATGATACTTTTTGTCTTTGCATAATTTAATGAATGTTAGTTTTCACGCTATACTAATATCGTCCTCACTTTTATGATTTATTTGCTTATTTATTTCTTTTAGCACTCTTGTCAGTCACACTGGGTCCAGAATGCGAAATTACTGACAAGAGCTTCGGCCTCAGCGAACTTTATGTCCACTTGTTGTGGATGTATCGGCCTGTCAATATAACAGCCCTAGGACTGTGTGTTTGATAGTACTGTTACCGGCCTCCCACCACAGCTAGCACCACGGACTTGCGGCGCGCAATTTCTCCACCGAAAACAGTCGATTTGGAATCCAGAATTTGCTTTGGTCTGTGTTTTCGAGCACACTGACCTTGTTTAGGTACATGATATGCTAAGCTGCGCTTGTAAACTCACGCAAAGCCCACTTTTCTCCCTATATGCGAGGGAAGCGTTCATATCGCCGCCATTGTGGTTCTCCTTCCCGAAAAGCATACTGGTATACTATGACAATCCTCGGCCATCGCCAAATTTTGATTTTTTTCTTTTTGAAAATTTTTGCTTGTGACACGACGGCCGAGGATTGTCATTAGACTGCATGTAACTCTATGGGAACCGAAAAGGATGCTGGTCTACTATGACAACTGTCGGCCATAGTTGAAATACATTTCATTTCGTTTTCATTTTACTTTGAATTTAATTTTCTTTTTACTTTGAATTTACTTTTATTTTCATTTCACTTTGAATTTTTATTTTCAATTTTACTTTAATTTTTTTTAAATTTAACATTTAATTTCTTTATTTCACGTGAAATGTTTTTCAATTTAATTTAACTTTATCATATTTTCATTAAAATTATGATTTTATTTTTTTGTGTCTTAAAAAATGTTTCAAATGAAATGTTCCTTTTTTAATCAAAATAAAATCATAAAACAAACAATTTTTGTTTTCAGTGTCTGTTTGATTTTTTCCTTTGCAAGAAACAAAAAACTATTTTTTTCAAATTTAATTTGACTTATTTGCGATAGTTTTTCATTTTTGTTTCGATATCACTTATTACGCATGAATTCGTTTGTTAAAAAATCGCTTTTTAAATAATATTTGACATAAAAACAAAATACAATAATAATTTAGACATATTTTTATTAGTGACAACTCCAGGCCACCATACTGGTCATCAAAAGGTCACCAAAGGTCAACCCCGCCTTTTGATGACCCGCATAGCGTCACACGCTATACCCCGCCAACAATAGCTGCGTTTCCACAGCTACAAATTGTCAGAGTAGTGACCGCTTTAGTGCAATGTCAACATTTTTTCTTCCGATTTATAGTGCAAATGTAGAACGCTTATCTCAGACGGCTTCTGCAAACTCTGGAGTGTGCGTAACTACCGTAGTACTACACACGTATGTACAGAGCGCGCGAGGCTGAACAAACTGGCCAATCCCTAACATCGTCTCACATACTGGAAGACAAGAAAACAAGCTGTTCTATGGTTGGTAGAGTGCGGGTGCGCGTTCAGCCGCAGGAAATTCAAGAAATGGGTGATAAAGGAAGAAGTCACCGCGAAATAGGTGTTCATCTCCAAAAAGTTTTGTGCCACGGATTCATTCACCCCCTAAATCGGACTAAAATAATGTAGCGTACTGTTCCTCACCTACATTATTTGAAACTCGACGACTCTTGATTTGTTTTCCTATTTCCTTATTTTCAGTAAATGCCGTTTTAGTTATCTATTCTTTGAACAGTTACAGTGCGACATTTTCAAAATCTTTGTGATTTGAAGTTGATTTTCAGGCGACTCATACATCATTTTTGATAAAGTCTTTAAAATACGAAACAAATTGTTCTTCCGTTTTCACTTTCAGCTCTTTATTTTACTGTGTTGATCCGGCTACCTTTAACTGATGGGGAAAGTTGCTGATAGGGGTCGCTCTCAAGGCACTGCTGGTTATAGGCTTTGCAACAAAAGTTTTCAAGCCTTGTAAGACTTGAAGGAGAAGAATGCATCCTGAATGCATTCATATGATGATGATCTTTGTAATCAAACAGCTAATTATTTGGTTTTTTTTCAGACAAGACGCATTGTAATTTTAATGCATTCACAGTTATGTAGATTTGTTTTATTTGTGACTATGTTGAAATAAATTTATCTTTTAAAAAAAAAGGCTCTGCAACATCCACTCAGATTCGATGTACCATAATCCTGGTTATCCCGTATCTGTTCAGCAAGTATGGCAGAAATATCCTTAGCACCATGACTATCACTATATTACTGAGTGGTAAGTTGTTTTGAATCAAGGTATAAAAATTTACACGGTGTTCGTACTTGCAGTGTGAATTCGAACAACACAATTAATGATTTAACTAATTCTTTTAGTGAAAAAAACCACCTATGTTTAGAGAGTAACAATGTGTGAAGATCCTCTTAGTGCTATACTGGAGTTGCTTTCCCTTTACTAGCCAGTTTATTATTCAAAAGCATTAATAATAAAAATCCCATTATAATCCCTCTGGCTGAATAGTTAATATTTACATCGCTGTCATCAAGAAGTTGTGTAAGATGATATCGACTATAACAATTGCTATCATCACGATCACCGTCATCAACATTATCGTTGTTGTCGACATTACCATCATAATCAGAAGCAGCAGCAGCAATATCATCGTCGCCGTATCTGGATTGTTCTTCGTCATTCATTTGTGATGACTATGATGAACAGTTTCGCTATCACCATCATCATCATCATCATCATCATCGTTACATGTTATTATCATTTTTTTAGTTGATCTCCTTTGGTTGCCATAATGAGATGTACTGTATCATCGAAGTATTCCCTTTGTTTATATAAGGTCCTGTCACAAACATATTCACCAACGCCAGGGAGCTTTCACGGTCCATCAGCTGTACTGCATCACTGACCTACAACAACAGTAAATTACTCTACGAACTAATGCATCAACCCTTTTCAGATGTCCTCAAAGATATACAGGTAACAAACTCACCCTTGAACTTTGACCCCTAAGGTGATCTTTCAAAGCCATTGGGAAAACTTTATTTGATTTTGTCAAAGAAATAATGTGGAAAACTGTGATAAGATAT
This sequence comes from Ptychodera flava, assembly GCA_001465055.1. NCBI lineage: Eukaryota > Metazoa > Hemichordata > Enteropneusta > Ptychoderidae > Ptychodera > Ptychodera flava. The sequence goes on along the minus strand of LD345157.1, from coordinate 6,932 downwards.
CATCCTAAGGCCAATCGTGCAGTATATGGTAGAAGGCAATTGTACAATTTTGATTACTTTACTTTATTTACTTTATTTCTCAACAACACACTCGAGCAATATGGTAAGACAGTTCAAAAATATCGAAAATATATAATAGCTAACTGAGATACACCAATTTAATTTCTCAAGATTTCAATCCAGGCTGATCACAGCATACTGACATCACTCAGATACAGTTTTCCAAAGCTGTGTTGTTGTTTGACTTTGCTTGGACTTGGCAAGAAACGCTGTCTGATCTGTAAGGAAAGAGAGGATGCCAACACACATCACTGTGAATCTGAGAACTGTAACATGGCCTACTGCAGAGAGTGTTGTGAAGACATACAGGTGGGTGGATAAAAGTTATGAAGCATTGCGCGCGGAGTCGAGTGTTGTGAAGACATACAGGTGGGTGGATAAAAGTTATGAAACACTGCAGAGAGGTTTAGGAAGATATACAGGTACAGGTGGGTTAATAAAGTTTATGAAACGCTGAAAAGAGTGTTGTGAAGACATACAGGTTGGTCTATAGAGGTTATGAAACACTGTAGAGTGTGTTGGGAAGAAATACAGGAAGGCGGATAAAAGTTTTGAAACAATAGAAGGATGCATGACTGAAGAAGTCTGCTGGACTCAAACTAGACAACTTTACAAATTAACATAATTCTAAGGGGTTCGGTTAACTATTGTTTCATGAAGCAGTAGGAGGCTCCCTAAGAAAGTCTAATTGTTTTTATATGTAAGATTTTGCCCAGTCTTCTTTAAGTATGCAGGTAATGATTATTTGAAATGTAATATGTGGTCTGTGAATGTCACTTTCTATAAACTGAAAAGTAACAGGAATATGCTATGTAGAGTCAACTGTATCACTATAATGTAACTCTACAGCAAAATGATTGTTTCATATTGTTATGATGTCTGAATTTGGTTACATTATTTAATTTGATTAAAAGCTATTGCAGCCATTAAACAAAAAAGTCAACAAGTTTAATGATCGGTTCAAAGTGGTCACCTGATCATCATTGCAGACATTCAACACAAAATCGCAATTGGCTAAAATTGATCGTATGACCAATGTGAGACACGTAGAAACAAATCCGTGCATCGTGATCTCCCCTTGGCAACTCACTTTGAGCCTCTGCCCATGTATTTACTGCAATTTTGTATTTCTGAATCCTCTTTTCAGGAGGTCTGTTATGCCTGTTCTCCACCAGATTCCGATATATACTTCATCAAGTGACATGGAAATGAAATGAAATCCGAACCATTTCTTTGGCAGTCAATAACTAATTAAACAACATGTTCTTCAGTTACCAATCACTGAACAGCTTGTATTTGACAATTTGAAGTCATTGAAATCTGAAATAAATAATTAGGTGTTTTTCCATATTTTTGAGCTACAAAATAGTCTTTTTTGAGAAAGTAAATTAAAGCACAAGAAAAATCAATAATTAATAAGATATAGTGTGCCATTTTAGCTGTGCATACTTCAAATCTCTCCAATTTGAAGCATAATGCATCCACCGCCTTAGTTAAACCTGTTTTAAGCAATGGAAGAAAGTCTACACATCACGTGTCCCAGAGCATTCTTGGTTTGGGTAAGGGTTAGGGTAAGGTACATGGGTAAAGGTATGAGCTCATGTAGAGGCATCTGGGAGATTATTTTCAAAAGTTTGGACTGCTAACCATAATCACAACTCTTATCACGAATATCACTTCAACAGGTGGAAGAGGAAAAGTGGAAAAAATATTCATGTTTGTGGAGATAGTTTATTTTATATTGTTGTCTATGGTAATTAAGCCCTTTTCATTGTATACAGACGGTCCATTTGGTCAATATGTCAGGGTTGTGGTTTCATATCCAAAGGCACCAACATTTATGAAAAATGTTATGTAACCTTTGAATTACAGAATTCTAAAGATTACTCTTTCAATTTCTATAGTATATTCTATATATAGAAAATGGTGCCAGGACTTTGTAAACTTGCGTTGATCTTCTACTGATACACATATAATAGTACAGAACTTTACATAATTCCATAGAGTCTATTTTGTAAGGCATGTAACTATACATGCACACAAAATATAGGTACAACTATGACAGCACTTATCAGTGCCATCTTCTGTATTAGATTATATTTGATCATGTTGTATTTTCATTATTGATCCTGAATTTGGCACTTAGAAAAATATATCCCCTTAGCATCTTGACAACATTATTCAAGTAACTATAGCAACCATCCACCCATAGTTCCCAGGAGAATCCAGTCACAGCAGGGATGAGTAATGTATTTGAATAAGTAGTTGTTTAACCTGTAATTTGTTATATTTTCAACAGAATAAGAATTTGACGTCTACTGATGTGATATTAAACAATATTTTAACACATTACTCACATGCTTATAAAATATGCATTTGAAACATATTACAGTAACTATAAACTTGTGTTTATTTGTTGTGTCATCCCTAAATAAGTATCAAAACTCATTATCTTGTCTGACTGCCATTCAACATTTTGAATGGTCCTTTAGATTTACCGTACCTTGGTTAATGGGCCAAAGCTTGGTTTTGTCGAACCCTTCATTTTATCATTAATCACTATTAACGCAAAGGAATGACACGGAGACAAGTGTTTGGTCGAAATCCGGGGTTATGCATGCACTGCCATGGCAGGGGCGACGAGGCGTCATAGCGGCCTGGATGGCGGTACCGTGCTCTGGGTACCGTGCATCGGGCAACATGTTACCGGTCGCCCACAGCAGACCCATGACAGTACCTCCCTGGAACTTTATTGTATAGAGTAAGCAGTATATAGACGTACAATATCTTTTATTGTGAGCTGCTAGCCTGCAGCGAGGCTTTATTTATTTATTTATTTATTTTTTCTTTTGCGGAGGGTGGGCGGGAATTTTGTGGTGTGAACTTGAGCGTGGCAGAAGTTGAAATGGACGAGCTATGGCTTTGCTCATACTGATATGCGCATGGATACTGTGGATAGTGACGTGGACAGGGCTCGAACTTAACTTTTTTACCTTCTTGCCCTGCGGGCAAGTTTCCAGAAATTTTACTTGCCTGATGAACAAACTTACTTGCCCGATTTTTTTTTTGTCTGTTTACATTGTTTGGACAGCTAGAGATCACAAAGACCAAGCAATCTCAAACTGTGGCCGACAGCATCATATCAATGCAAGTTCTGTTTTGTCTGTATTGATAATCATATTATTTTACGATCCATTTGTGTTTGTCTTCGTGATCTCTGCCCACTCGTCCACCAATATTTCTAGTGAAGGATTGGGGTCATATAGCTGAAGGGGTGGCCCATCAATTGATATTCGCATCAACAAATCTCTTTTCCTGGAGTTTTGAAACTTCCGTTGTCGTTTCCTTTCATATACATATCGCACTTCTGCTTCTTCACTTAACTTTCCACTGAACTCGATGCTGCGATCGCGCCATTAGCTTTATCACCGTCGATTTCTGAGTGGCCAGCCAGTTGAACCTGTACTGTATCCCCTGACACAGATCCTGTTCCGGAATCTGTGACTTTATCTGGCGTAGATTTCAAAAATATACATGAAAACAGGGTGCTTTGCTTCGCTATGATGTAAAGTCTGCGTTGTCTCAGTCAGGTCACCACGTGCAAAGTGGCTGTTGATATTACTGACCAACACCCCCTGGGAGTCACTAGCGACAAACAAGTGCAAGTAATACGTTAATGAATTAGACTTCCCGAGGGAGGAAAGACAACAACTGGATGATCACTTGCTGAATGTTGACGTCAGGCTTGTCGGTTGTGATACCCGCTTCAGTTACTTGAAACTCAATAACAACGAACATTGTTCCACAGAGTTTCTTGAGTTTTTTTTCCCAGAACATGTTAATTTGATCAAAGTCTATCACTTGCCCGACCGGGCAAGTGTTATTTATTTTTACCTGCCCGATGTCAGGTTTTAGTTGCCCCGGGCAAGCGGGCAACCGTTAAGTTCGAGCCCTGCGTGGAGAGGGTGACGCAAATTGTTTAGATAACGGTAAAGGGGGCAGTTGGTAGATAAGGTTACGTCATAATTGCATCCAGCCAGTGGTAGTGGGTGGCGCATGGTGACCCACACATGTCAAGGTCTAAACCCTTTTCCCCGTGTCCTCCCAGACGTTAACAATGATTATAGCAAAGCCATAATCACCCATTAACGCAAAGGAATGACACGGAGACAAGTGTTTGGCCGAAATTCGGGGTTATGCATGCACTGCCATGGCAGGGGCGACGAGGCGTCATAGCGGCCTGGATGGCGGTACCATGCTCTGGGTACCGTACTGCATCGGGCAACGTGTTACCGGTCGCCCACAGCAGACCCATGACAGTACCCCCCAAATTATGGCCAAACCGCGGGCATGTATGGCTGCGGTGCGGCAGTAGCACAGCCCCCCCCCCCGGCCCCCCTCCCCCTTGGTGACCATGCGCCACTGGGGAATGTCTCATAGTATGTGTTCATTGTTCTTAGTGTTTCATGTCTCTATAGTTCGTGTAGGGTCATTCCATCATTGGAATTGTCCAGCGAGAACAGAGTCCTGCGTCAGATGTTAGCCAGCTGCGAGTACCTTCGGTGTTACGTAGAGGGTCTCCCGTGGTGTCATGATGTAGATCTGGTACGGCAGTGGTTGTGGCGGCGTCACTGCAGAAGCTATGCCCTCCAAATTAAACCGTCGACTAATACGGGTCGCGCAGGCCAGCTGAGAGTTTAGTGAGAATTGGCGTTGTTGGCTGTAGCATTGCGATTGTCACTGTGTGGCTGGTCGCTCCCTTGGAAGGGCTGAGGGTTCTCTTGATAGTCGCTTTGGTGGTGGTGCAGAGCATTATGGTCGGTCGCGTTACACACAGAGCACTTGTGTAGCCTGCCATAGTGGCAGGGGGTCTTGCATGAGCCTCGGTTGAAAGATCGACATACCTGCCCTTACGAAAAAGTCCTATAGGACCCAAATGGGATTGACCGTGGTCCAATAGGCATACCACAGGAATGGTGTAGGACCTGGCTTGTCCTATAGGAATAATGATTGTAAGTCCTATTGGACAATCCCATTGTAAATGAAATTCCAATAGGAACTTTGTGGGACCATGCTTGTCCTATGGGAACAATTCCTGAATGTCCTACAGGACAATCCTTTTGTAAATGACATTCAAATAGGATTTATTCAATTCTGTCAGCATCATTAGCTTTTGCCGTTGCTCTGACAAAATTATTCTTACCATTCTCTGATAGCAAAATATTTTGCAAATTAATTTGCAATTAATCTTTGGACTGGTACTGAAGGAAACATGGTTTGTAAAAATGTCACATTTTGCTATTTCTAAAATTAAAGGAAAAAAAAAATATACAAGCAAGCAAAATACATAAATAAATAAACACTTAAATCAATAAATAGGCCTAGCAATTAAGTTTACATGCTGGCTCATACATACATATAAGTAACGCACACTTACAATATCATTGAGTTTCCACAGACTTAGGACTATTACAACTACCAGCACTTCAAATTCATAAATGAGAATCAATATCACCTCATTATCTTATCTATGTCTGATCAACACATATTTTGTACACCTTTCTAAAGTCCTATTTGACTGTCCTATTGGAAAACTTAAGCCCAGAATGCATTTGGGCGGCTGCAGTGCATTATGGGCTAGCATCATCAAAACAAGATGGCCGCTGCAGAACAGACAAAAGGCAGTTGTAGCTCTGAAAAATGACTGTGTGGCAGCATAACAGGGTGTTGTACAGCTTTTACATCACTGTAGTGCAGCAAAGTTAGGTAGGACAGATTATCATATGTCAGTGTTTTCCTTTTGAAGACTGAATAGTTACGGAAATAGCCGGGTTTACAATAGTCCTTTGTCTACTTGCCTGCTCATGATCAGTGTATGACCATTGTGTGACTTCTAGCTTGTTGACTATGGCATTTCAGTCCACACAAAGAATATAAACAGGAGTGAAGTTTAAAGCTAAGGTAGTAATGTAGTTAGTGATTGGATACATACCGGTATGGTCCAAAATGCATTGATATTTATGTGAGACAAAGGAGCAATGGAACAATGGGGTTTGACCCCCTGTTACATAACAAACAGGAAGTTGATATCTCAATGATTTCTACTCATGTATTGCCATCATGAAACCTGAATTCTTTCTATGCTGATAGAGCTCATTTGGCTATTGAATTATTAAAATTATGATACTGAAAATTGAATGTTTTGTGTCATAACTTTTGGATACATTACATAGCAGCATCAAATGAACTTATCACCTAAAACAAGAGCCATATAAAACTGCAACTCAGAAATTTCATGAAGGCAGAACTTAATTTCTATGTGTAATATGCTTCTGTAGTCTCAGCTATAATAGTTTAATTAGATAATTGTTACATACAGCTTTGTATAATATTT
>LD345156.1:173797-189105 GCA_001465055.1 Ptychodera flava | reverse complement strand
CACAAAATAGCTCCTTTTATCCCGTAGAGAGCACTGAACATAATTAATTGGTTAGGTTTAACAAGTATTTTATATCCCGCTAGTTGGCCATTATTTTACTCAGATTTATTAGTTGGTTAGATTTAGCAGTATGTCGTGACAACGTACAACAGGAGACTATAGTTAAATATTAGGTATAAATCGTAAACTTCCGACTGGTACTTTCTGTTCTGTTGAGCTCACTTTAGTATAAATAGCACAATATTTATGTTATTGTAAATTTTAATATCTCGAATGTGCATCAATACAAAATCCAATGTTCAATGGTATTTAATAATTTTATAGAGTGAAAATTTGAAACAATGCTTGCATGATATGTTTCACGTTTATGGCATTGATACGACTGAAAAAATTCGTACGAAACGGAAAGTACGTTACCACGTCGCAGCTTTAAACTCCAATGCTACTTGCACCATTTCAGAACATCTTGTGTACGTTCTAATATCGTCAAAAAAGTGTCATCCATAAAATGTTTTCCTTCTGTTGAAGCAAAATTTATTACCACATTGTATGAGCAAAGTAAAAAAAAAGTGACTGGTGTACATTTTACCCTACACTGCACTGAAAGGCTGACGATCTGACCATCACCATGGATCAGCCCGTCACATAAATTGATGTGATATCGTCGACCATTGACAAAAGATTGTAGTGCCATCGAAAATAAGAAATTGCTAGCTCATTCTTCATTTTTTACGCTACGGTATAAACGTATGAAATGAGAGTGAGCCTTAATTAAAAATAATACGAGCAAGCTTTACACGGGGTTATATCATTCTTAATGTTATACTCATCATCCTGGGTTGAAGTCAACACTACGTCTATATTTATGTAAATATATTTAGAAAAAATCTATCAAAGTAGGCAAATAATCTAGTAATTATATATTTCTGTTCCCGATTGTGAAAGAGCATTCATTATTGCCAGGCATATTTTTACTTAAATACAAGGAGAATACCATATTGTGTTTTTCACTAAATCAAAATTCGCAACAAAGTTTACTAATTCTCGATTGAACCTTTTATGCAAAGAGAGTATTTTTTCCATTCCTCTGTATTACATTCTGCTGTAATATGAACTGACCCTGTACTTTCGGTCTTCCATTGTTCTTATATGATAGATTGTCATAATCTAGACCTTATCAGTTTCGACATTCACTGCAGATCTTTGATCGTATACGTTCTGATACGGCTGTATCTCAATCACTCTTGTGTTTTTATGTATTTTGTAGTGTTAAGGAGCACACATATAGCGGTCGTTGACATCGATGTTCTGATTAAAAACTTAAAGTTGTTCTTTAAGGAAATATAATGTTAAGCAAAACGAGTAGGTTTACGTTGATTACTTCATCGCTTGTTCTGATATTTAGCCAAATATGCAGCTCTCGTATAATCAGATGTAATCTTTACCTTTATTCACTTCTAATATTACATAGCGCTCGGCCCTTTGGTGTCGCGCCAGGAGTAATTCGATTAGATATGTTATTTGCATTTATTCATAATTAGTAATTACACATTGATTAGTTATTGGTAATTATAGTAAGGATAGAACAGAATTAATTGTTTCTTGCTATGTACGTGTGTATGACAACTGTGACCGGTTTACCCTGTTATGAAAACACTTCATGTACACGATACCCTGCACGATATCCTGTTTAATGTGTAAAAATGTTAGACATAATAATTGGAAATATTTACCATGATAACTATCTATTTTGTTTAACAAGGGACGTATTTTGCCATCATTATTGTTGCAATAGAAACTGCATTGCCTATTTACTTCCACTTGCAAGCTGAAAACTATAGCGTTCAGTCTAAAAACCGGCAAATTTTGCATATAGTTATTGCGACAGAGGGCGCGTTTTCAAAATTCGATCCCGGCATTCTTTGCGTATGTCCTCGTTTATATGCACGACAGTTTTATCTCTTTTTCTAGTTTTTAGGCGTGATAATAACGATATTTTGTATCAGAGACATGGTGGATAATAATAAGTACTGGCCATATAAAAAATATATATTTTATTAATGGCGTGTTATAAAATAACATATTGCACGTTTCGTACTTGTTTATTAACGAGCACTCAAGAAATCATAGCTGCGCCCATGAAAGACGGGTACACTTCCGGTTACTCGCAAGTTATATTATGTATCTGCGCTTGCGTAGTCAGTAAACCACTGGCTTGACTATTAAATATGATCGTATAAACGTTTACAAGTTTGATTTGAGCGCAGTGCAATGTGCAGCCGTACTAGGATCGGTAATATTTTACATACACACCTATATAAATATTGCATTGTGATAGATTTCATAGTCTAAAAATTCAAAGACTAGCCCTTTTCAAAGTTAGCAGGCATTTGTATGGAATGTTGTCAGAAAAATAAAGATTCTTATTATTCAATCACCTGCCTTTAGTTTGGTAGATCCCTTATTTGCTACTCTTGTTAAGGAGCTGACAAAATACCTACCTTTGCTGTCCTCTTTTCGATTTTCGTTATCTTTCTACATATCAAGATAAAAAATGTAAAAACTTCCTCAATGGTTCAGTGAGTGTTACTGCGTCACAACATTCAGTCAAACAATGGGAATTGTGGGACTTATAATTTCCATTGTCTCCCCTGTAATGGACCAAAGATTAAGTTATCGTAATTTAGTATAATTTCCTATGCAATGGTTGTAAGCTTCGGGAACATGCAGTCTATCACTGGACTTGGAAAGTGACGAAATTATTTAATAGCCGGCTGAAATTTTCTGTAGAAATAGCCCTATACAGTTAAACAAAGACCCAAACTCTTGGCAGTGGAACAGAGCAGTGATGTATTGATTGTTTGAAATGTATTAGCCAGCTTATATTGTTATTTTAAATCAAAGCTAATGCTTTGTTATTTGTTTTAGTGGTAGGTGTGTCTTATCAATTGTGAGACTTTGTCGAGGGGATCTCGGTAAAATGTGACGGTTTAAATCGGTTGATAAACTGTCTTTCTAGAGAAGTGCACGTAGTCCTGTGGTTTCGATCCCTGTTAGCGAATTCGAATCCCCCCCCCCAAAAAAAAAAATACTAACTTGAGAGATTTTCAACCTCACAGCATAAAGGCAGTCTGAGAATTCAATAATATTGTGATGGCGTGAGTAATACCTTGGTTGGACCAATGTACTCGACGTAAGTTAAGTGTATTGACCGCCCAACGCCTGTCTCTGTCAATGTATATTATGCTTTTATTTCGCCTCGTCGAAAGTACGATGCTTTTGCTTTACCTCGTATATATATATATATATATTTACTAAGAAGTTCGAAACTGCACGGACATTACTCCATTGAAGTCTATTTTAACACATCGTAAATCTAATGAGGCATTCACAAAAAATGCTTTTGTTTTGCGATACATCTGGCGATTTTCGATATGATTTTTATGGCTGTAACGACACATTGTCCGGGTACAATTAAACTTAACATGTGCTAAGTTATGTGTTAATATCGACGCTTATTTTAGCTCTTTTTAGCAAACGTTTATGTCCACACATATTATATGTATAAAACTCGCAATGTGTTTATCTATCCCATAGAACAGCGTTTATTTTAAAAGTGATACCGTCTCAATAAATCAAAGTGATGTTGTCATTCTTTTGCAACTTCGTGCTCTCGGGACACGAGACTTATTATTTCCATCGTCCTTCCTTGAAAGTATGGTAATAGACCTAGGATTAAGTTATCGTAAATTAATAGAATTTCCTATGCAAGCCAAAATGGTTGTATGCATAGGTAACATGCAGTCTATCACTCGACTTGGAAAGCGACGAAACTGTTCAATAGTCGGCAATTTTTTTTTCTGTAGAAGTAGCTCTATACACTTATGCAAGGACCTAAACTCTGTACAGTGACCCAGAGCAGTGATGTATTGATTGCATTTAATGTATTAGCCAGCTTGTAAGTTGTTATGTTAAATCAAAGCAAATACTTTGTGATGTGTTTTAGTTGTATAAGTGTGTTTTATCAGTTCTCGGACTTCGTCGAGGGGATCTCGGTAAAATGTGACGGTTTAAATCGGTTAATAAGCTGTCCAGTGGTTTCGAACCCTGCTTTCTTGGTATGCGACTTCGAATCCCAAAGGCAATAATACTAACTTGAGAGATTTGCAATCTCACAACATAAAGGCAGAATTCAATAACAGTTTGATGATGTACGTAATACCTTGATTGGACCAGTGTACTCGACGTAAGCTATGTACATGGACTGTCTCTCTCAGTGTGTATATATATATATATATATATATATATATATATATATATATATATATATATATATATATATATATATATATTATGCTTTTATTTCGCCTCGTCGAAAGTACAATGCTTTGAGTTAACCTCGTAAATATATATTCACTATAAACTTCGAAACAGCGAACGGACATTACTCCATTGTAGTCTATTTTACACATACTAAATCTAATGCGGCATTCACAAAAATACTTTTTTTTGCTTTACATCTGGCAACTTTCGATAGGATTTTTATGGCTCTAACGAGACATTGTCCGGGTACGATTAAAATAACCTGTGCCAGGTTAGACTGTAATATCGACGCGTATTTTAGTTTTTTTAGCACATGTTTATGTCCACACATATTATATGTATAAATCCAGCAATGTGCTTATCTATCACATAGAACAGCGAGTATCCTAAAAGCGATACCGCCCCAATAAATCAAACTGAATGTTATGATGTTGTCATTAATTTGAAACTTCTCTCCGGACACGAGTCTCATGCCAAGAGAATCCGTCGTGGCGTAATGTGTACCGTGGACGAAAACGATGATTCTTCACACTGTTTAACATTGCGCCCAAGTTTAAAATTTCTCTCCACTGTTTAAAATTTCACTCTAGTTTGACAATTCTCTATACTGTTTAATAATTCTCTACTAGAAGACTTTCTCCGCTCTATTGTTAAAGATTTCTCTCTACTGTTAATAAATTCTCTATTATATTACCATGCTCTGCCCGTAACAACGACTCAAAGTATCATAACTTTACAGCTCAAACGTAAATCATAATCAATCACAAAATAAAATGGAGCACTTGTAGGTCAAGTTGAGATACTTTTTTCTGAAAACATCTCAGGATTTGCCATTTTTTTACAGCGCGCTTGACAGTGCGTCGCGTATTGCTCAGTTTCTGGGGCCTAGTTGTCGTTCGCTCCTGAAATTTTCGGAAATTTTGACGGTTTTCTTTGGTTTGCTGATAATATAATGGAAATAACAGGCTCCGCTCTGACCATTAACGTTTATTTGTGGGCGCGGGCTCGAGGAAAGCCAAATTAACGGGCTCGGCAAGCCTCGCCTGTTAATTTTTGACTTTTCTCTCGCCCCTTGCCCACAAATAAACGTTAATTGTCAGCGCGTCGCCCGTTATTTCTATAGTAAAAGACGTTCTCCCCTCGACTGTGAAACATTTCGTAACGTTTCACCTTTAACAAGGCCCTTATTAAATATTGCTGTTGGCTGGCATGAGTTTCTGTGTAAGAACTGGAATATATTAGGTTGGTTTTGTGTGCCTTGATGTCTTGATGTTCTCTTTTAGAGATAATGTATAATTTCCCGAAAAGAGCTTGAAAATTAACATTTGACAAAGGATGCATTTTGTTGATGATGTAATTATTCTCATTCCTGTCTCGTAATATATATATATATATATATATATATATATATATATATATATATATATATATATATATATATATATATATTTATAAATTGAGAAAGATAGATAGTTAGAGAGATAGCTAGACAGACAGACAGACAGATACATACATACATACATACATACATACACACGTACATACATTATGAATACAAATCTGTTCCAATCAAGCCTTGATTTAAGGTGGGTAACTTTAAACTTGGAAAAAAGATTGGTTCAAAGAGACGGTCATTTGACGGTTACATACCAATAATGACGCTGTCAATGTCAACGTAGACCTTATATTTTAACAAATTTTAATGACAAAAATAATGCATCGTACTAGTTGCAGTATTTTATTATCCCTTACCACTTTCTTCATTTTTCTGGCCATCAAATCTTAAAAGCATGTAATATGCGTATGTTTGTTCGTAAATATTGCACTCTAGTACTTCAGGGTCAACAGAGCGGGGAGGAAACCAAATAGTGGAGTGGAGAACGTCTATTAGTAAGGAAACGTATAACAGTAGAGCTAAATTTGAAACCACAGAGAATTTTTAGCAGTACAGCGAAATGATGAAGCAGTAGTGAAATGTTAACAGTAGAGCGAAGAACGTCTCCTAATAGAGCGATTTCAAACAGTAGAGCAAAACTTTAAACATTTCGGAGAATTGTCGCTTTCGTACTTGGTAAGTTTGATCTGATTCTCTTTTACGAAACTTTCTGTTGTTTGTATAAGGTAACCCTGTTGGATCCATGAACTTTATACTTGAGAGCATGTAGGCTCTGTCGGCTGAACTCGGCTGTAAACGTTTCGATAACTCTAGCAATCCTTATTTCAACTTGCCACCAACCAGACATCATAAAGACAAGATTCTGCAAGATTGTTGCGATAGCGTACTCATTATATGGATTTTATTGTTACAGTCAAGGTTAATTACATGATGTTGGAACTCTGAGCCAACGTTTATTTTGTTGCAAAAGCTCTCAGGCTGATTTCGATCACGAGCTTGAGGCTATTATTTAATAGCTATTTCAGTATAGCACACTTCATGTGACCACACATGCACTTCCTGTTGTTATAAAAGTATAGCGCTTTTATTAAGCCTCTTAAAAAGAACAACACATTTATTATGCATTGAAAATTTACATTATATAACATTTCAGTGGGTATAAAGTAGTATGAAATTAACATTTTTTTTTGGTTTCGATTGCCTGATCAACCCTGATTATAATATTCACGAGTCTAAAGTAAATATTGCAATACGAAAGCAGGATGATCGTGCGAAATTTTAGCGAAACAGAAAAGCATAGAAATGCAACGAATATATTTAGTCACTGTTATGCCAGCGTACCTGTAGCAGCGTGGCTATCTTTCCCGACGAGGTACAGTAACCCATGTCTTTCGTGTTCATCATCTGTCCAATGAAATATATATTCAATGCGACGACAAACAGAGGCAAAAAGGCTGAGAAGATTGTTCTACTCGTGATGCAAAGCACAGGGCAGCGTTTTCAAAATTTCACCCACTGCCAAGTGACGCCCCCATCAGATAGTTATTCTTTCTCCTCAGTTTACCGTCAGTGTATTTCTTTACAGAATCATTGACTGTCATTTTATTCATTCAATTGCCGTAAAACATTCAGTACCGTTTAATTTTTCAGGGTTGCATTTCCACAGTAGTGGGAAACATACTTATGTTTTTAGATGATTTATTTCTCAGCGATTTCCGTTGAACTGTTAAAAAAAAAATAGAGTGTTCACGTTTAATATATTTTCGTTGACCTGATGGCAGTTTAGAGGGGAGTTGGAATAGAATAAAATAAAAATATATTCACTGAGGCAATCGGATATTCATTCCATATTGCAAACACGCAGGACTACCCTTCTCCTCAAATTATGTCTACACAAATACATAAATTTTATGCCATATGTACACGGCACCAATCCACCATTAATCATATTTTGCAAATTTCTCACAAGTTTTAGGTGCCATATAGCTGAATGTTGCAAAATCGCAAATTACTTATAAAAACAAGTGTGTAATATAAAAAGAAAAGCAGATGAGATAGCATTTGTAGATAAGTCGATTTTACTTCACTATCCAATTATCTCAAATCAGTTCCTATCGTGTTCATTGAACGAACGTTGTCTGTACGTTGTCCAAAATGAAGACTATGCAGTACCAATAAAATGTTCAAAACACTACCGCTCACGGCTTTTTCCCAAAACTGTGAAGTCGATCAGGAATGGGACTAGGTCTGCCTTCACATTGCCCTGGTTACACTAAGCCTGTTCGGGCAAAGTCTCTAGCATACGTCATAGATGGCGGCTTCGTAAGAATTTCACTTCTTTACGGCGACCGAATGCACTCTCAAAAAATGTTCTAGTGAAGATTAATACTGCATAGCTTTGCAGAAACTTTCTCAACAGAAACAGTAACTTTTCCGGTTTTCTGTGCTTAACGCCTGGCACTCTGCATGACGTCTAGTACCGATATTTACAGTATCTAGCGGCTACGAACAGTTTACTTTCAGTCTTTTAATAAACAAGAAAAGCTTCTCATCTCTATGCATAGCAGGCGAAAGTGCAACCAAAATCCCAACGGAAGATCAAAAGCTTGCCATAAAAGACAATAAAAACACTACAGCTCACCGAACGTAATCGTTTAAGTGTTGAACACGTTACAAACACTCGACTCAAGTTGTAATTTTAAGGCCTCATAATGGATTTTTCTGTACAGTCAAAATGACCATATGGACAAACACTTCAGGCAACAACGTTCAAATTCAAATGAACTGCCATCACAACGTCACCGACCAACCAACCAAGGAAATAATTTCTTAGGTCCCTTTAAATTTTGAAAACCGAAGAAGTCCTTGAAATTCACCTTCCAAATGAGTTATCCAGAATATACTGAAATTCCGTTGCTAAAATTCAAACAAAATATATAATCCCTACTACCTAGTTATATCGAGCAATATGTCATTTTCAGTTAACAATGCAAACATTTGGCAAACATCTGTATATGAGAAAATACTTTCTCTCGCGCCGTGATTTAAAACAATGCATCTCTCATGATAACGACACAAGGAATAGCAAAAAGAAATTCTCACAGAATGTGTTCCGGAAGGTACAATGACCTACAGAGATACTCTGTTCATTGCTGTTCTATGGAGACATGATATACTGTGTATATTCTTGTTATAGGTATTCCCCTGGATTTTTTTTTATTTTATACAACTGTTTGGCATAATATGCAGAACAACAAAAACTGAGAGCGCCCTCTACAAGGGGAAACACAAAATGGCAGATATAGCATTACAAAACTCTATAGCAGAGAACATTGAGAATGGCTGCACAAATTTTATTATAAGTGCTCCAAACGTTGATCACACTAGGATATATCAGTCGTGAAGATACAAAGGGTAATATTATGGTAAATTGCTAATTTGCATATTTGATGAACTTTTATAATTAGGGATATATTCCGATTTCATTGATCAAGCTTGACGACACCTAGGTACATTGAAGATATTGTGAAATGACATAAATGAAGGGTTTTTAGCATTTTGAAATACGCCAAGCCTTTTAATAATTTACATTTGAACAAACTTATATATATATATATATATATATATATATATATATATATATATATATATATATATATATATATATATATATATGACACTAAACTTACCATTTTCACTGAACATTCTGTGAGATAACCTTATTGAACGTCGATGATATCGTATCAATGAAAGACATCTTGCATTTTCGTTTCACCCTTAATGATTTGGTGTTTTTAATGAACATTCAAAATAAGGCACATAAACTAGAAGTACTTGACCAAAGATGATAAAGCAGCTATGTAACTTGTATAGTTAATGTGATTTTCATAAACTGTGATAACTGGAGGGGCTAATATGTTAGCATATTCTAGTTTTACGTAAACATTGTTTGATTTGTTTGGCATACATTGAACAATTCATTAACTGACAAAGTAGTGCCAGTGGCTACACTATAAAAATAGCGGACGCTAGACGCGTCTTTACGCGTTCAAAATGTACATGTCAGTGTTCAAATTTGAACAGCTAGTGTTCACATTGTTAACACTAGTGTTCATATAATTAACAATGATGTTCTAAACCTGAACACGATGTGTTAACAACCATCTCCTTCAAATGTTCAAAAACTCAGCATCACAGAATTTTTACAATACTGTGAAACAGTTAACAATCTTTTGTGTTTTTTACTTTACAATGGCTATATTAACTTTGCTACTGCCTCGCTGTCCGGCATACGTACACGGATTTTGGTATGACAAATTTCACACTAAGTGAAAAAATATTTCCGGTCTACAATTGCTGAAAGCATGTTTTTTCTAAAAAAAGAAGTATAAAAATTAATTGTACACGTTTATTACGGGTAGAAATTTTAAAAATTTGAAAAGACAATCAGAAAACCACCATGAACGTTTAAATTTTAACATCGGCGTGCAAGAGGCGTTCTACTTCTAAACACTTTGTGTTCAAATTTGGTGCCTTTTCTTATCCCATGATGCATCAAAACGGAAGTTGCGACATTTTCCTTGTAAGTGCACGCTGAAGTCGTGATTGTGCGGAAACAAGACCAGAAAGGGTAAGTTTTCTCTCCAAAATAGTAACAGGTTTTAGATTTTGACGCATCTGTATTATTATCCTTTGAAATTAATTGTATTGTACTTTGAAATAGCTTAACTACGCGAAGAAACCTTTTTTCTTTCGGTGGCTGGTATACCAACAACTAGCTGTGAATACGCAGTGGTACTTTTAGCCATGGCCTATCGATCTCTCTCTCCCGGGTCAAGGGTCATCGCAACACACTGTAGCGATAACCCTTGACCTGAGCGCGATCGATACGCCTTGCATAGTACCGCTGCGTAATCACAGCTAACACATGTCTTTTAGTAGAGACAATCGCATGTAAAACATCAATTAAACATCGTAGATTATACAATGTATTGTTTCAGCATATGAGAGTTTGGCTTTTTTATTTTAATCAGTTGATGACAAGAACAAGCAAATATTTTGTAACAGTATTGAAATGAGGCTCCCCTTTTCCTTAACCTAACCAGCCCCTTGTCTTTCACAGAAAGTCTCATCTCGCCATATTACCTATTGTTGCATTATTTTCAGGATATAAAAAAATGGACTTAGTTGAAAAATTGAAGAGTTGTTACAGAAGAGGTAGCTGTCTGGAAGCAAGCTTAAGAAGTCTAATTCATCTCTAATGTAGATTTAAACTGTCAAGGGTCAGTAACTGAATTTTGATAAGTTTCTGTATTTGTGTTCTTAATTAATCTAAGCTTTGGTAGCATGCTATGATCAACTAAATGTTGCCGGAGAATAAGCTTTCACAGACGTGTAGTCTCCCTCATCAGATGCAAGGGTGGAATGAAAAAATTAAAGCTGAAAGCGACAGAAAATTCAGAGTAAAAATGTCCACTCTGAATTACTGAATTTTGTTAAATTTTCACTCAGAATTTTCTGTCACTTTCTGTTTCAATTTCTCATTCCCCCTTGCATCTGATGAAGGAGACTTCACCTTTTTGAAAGCTTATGCCCCCGTAACATTTAGTTGATCGTAGCCTGCAATCAAACCTAAGATTATTTTCTATTGTAGCTCAACGCGTTTCTTGTTCTTAGCAACTGGTTTTTAGCTTTGCTGTCAGCTAAATAAGTGGATGTATAGCATTGTACTCAAATTTGTACATAACAAGGTTTTTCTTCAAAACAGCCTGTACGAATCCTTTAATATTTGGATTACAAGTTCCCAGGGATTACCCTAATCAGATATAGTTTAAATTATGATGAAATATGCAAATTTATGTTTTTGAGGCTGATTTCGCTATTTTTTTGGTAAAAATCTTCTTCTCTTTTACTGACGTCTCCAATATTTGGTATACATGTCCCTAATAATGACCTTAGTCAAATTTGTGCTAATTGTGATGAAATATTCAAATTTTTATATTTCATGGCAATTTTTGTCATTTTGGGTCAAAAAAATCTGTTTGAAATCGTCTTCAAACTGCTAATTTAACAGCTTTAATATTAAGGACATAGATATCTACTGATAGCCTTTTTCAGATTGTTCGAAGTATGGAGAAATTTGCAACTTTGTATTTTTAAGACATTAAAGACATTTCAGATAATTTTAAGAGATAACCAGAGTGTGATATATTCAAGTTATGATGAAATCTACGTTTTCTTTTATTTTAAGGACGATTTTTACCATTTTTGGCAAAATAAATTGTATAAAAATTAATAGCAGGGTACACTAGAATTTGATAGGTCTTTACGAATATGTTTTTAATTTCTGAAAAGTAGATTTTTGAAATTTCACCGATTTATTTCAGGGTTCATTTAAAGATATTACAAACAAACAAACTAACCTTTTTGTTTATGAAGGACTTCGTTGGACAAGGAAATAGGTTTTATCTTGCCAAGGACCCACTTTCCCCACTTTCTGCATGTTGTGCCTTACTGTGACACTTTGACAACTTGACATGTTGTGATTACTTGAGTGTGGACAACTATATACCATGTGCACTAGAGAAGTCTTGACTAACTTTTTTTCTTTAAAATTTACGATTGTCTACACAAGAGAAAATGTCTTAATAAGCCATCTTACAAAAATGGACTATGCATTTCATACATATACGTATTTTCATCACAATAAGTAGGCAAAATTGTGAGCTTTTTCAGATGAGTTTTGTACGTTTTAAACAAGTATGAACATAAAACGTAATCAACAATATTTAAGTAAAACCAGTTTTGTCATTACTTTGTTCATATTTTTTAAAACGATCTACAGAGTTCATGGGGATTTTTTATTGCTTATGTTTTTGATAGGAGGGTGTTAACACCGTTGGTAGTTTCCTCTGACAAACTTTACATACAAAGTAGCAGTGTTTATTTGCCCATTTTACAGTAAATTATTGTATTTTACCGTATAAATGTGTTGTCTATTTTGAGAATAGAATAATTTTACTGAATATCAGTGGTCTGTAATATTATTTCAAGGCTTGAACACCCAGTGAACGCCCAAAATTAAAGGCGTTCAACAAGCGCGCATCATGTGTTCTAGCCTTTAACACACTTATCGTTGAACGGCGTCCATGCGTTCAAAAAGTGTTACAGCCTTTTGAACGCGTAAAAGCGTTCAATTTGTTGAACACATTTTATGTGCAACGAGTGTTCTGATATGGAACACCATTGTGTTCAATATAATGTCTGATGAACACGTAGCGTTCAAAATCTCCACACGTGTGTTCAGAAATTGAACGTTGGTTGAACACGTAGTGTTAAATTTCTGAACGTCTAGACGCGTTCAAAAGTGTTACAAAGAGGCGTTTAAAGGTATACAGTCACCTGTAATCTGAATATGCCCATATATGGTCAAAGGGGCGTTTCTTGGTATTCAAAATGCCCATGTGAGGGCGCTGTTTTTAAAAAGCGGTCACCCGCTTAAAATCTGTGATTGGTTAGATTTTATCTTTCCATGGTAACTGCGGCAAAATTGGAACAGGTGACAATATACCTTTAATTGGTGTTCTATCCTTTAACACTTAACTTTACAGTGTAGAGCAGTGGACGCTGCGATCACAGGATGGTGACTTCGAGCCCCGGCATGGCCATGGTGTTGTGTCTTTGAGTAAGGCACTTTATTCCTCATTGCTTCTCCTCACCCAGGAGTGATGGGTACCTGGTAGGACAGTGGTTGTAATGTGTGCGTTTAGCTCTGCTGCGCTTAATGGCTACACATGTGAGCTGTTGTTTGCTCCTAGGGAGTAGGGAGTTGATATCATATTAGGTCCAGTGACCCAGGGGTAGTAATAATAATTGTAAAGCGCCTTGAGCACATGCAGCCTAGCCTACAATTTTGGTAACCTTCCAAAAGTGAAAGACTTATATATAAACAACCCGACACGAATTTGACAAAAATAAATAAATAAATAACAAATAAATTTTGAATAGGATTTTCA
Organism: Ptychodera flava; assembly: GCA_001465055.1. Classification (NCBI taxonomy): domain Eukaryota; kingdom Metazoa; phylum Hemichordata; class Enteropneusta; family Ptychoderidae; genus Ptychodera; species Ptychodera flava. The sequence continues at coordinate 175,371 of LD345156.1, read as the reverse complement.
GGCAATGTTCCTTGAAAATTTGATAAGAAAACATTTGATTCCATGATTTAAAAAAAAAAACTCATTTCACATCCACTTTTCGTAAAGTTGGAACTGTTTTTTCGTTCTGTTATACATTCTGTCATGGAAAGAAAACTCTTTTTAAAAATGAACTACTTGTTGGCTGCCCCTGAATAATATGTTTTATATAACATTATTACCTATAAAGGAAACGAAGTTCAGGAAATCAACATGATAATAAAACTCATCAGAATTGCGTCGGATCGATACACAATCCGGCTATTCTTTGGCATTGGTTGAACAGAGATGTTTATAAAAATACGATGTTGCAATTTCCATGCCAGTTTAGTTTATGTTTATATGTTCTTACAGTTGGGTCAAACCTTAGTCCCTCAGTCCAGGGACTGTGATCAAAATAAATTTTAAATCACGTTTACGTTTTGCATTTTTGATCAAATCTAACCACTTGCATCATCTGAATAATCATCTCAATCCAAGAACATGCGACTTTATCCAGACATTTTAGGCAAAGCTGCTTGTCCCTTCAACTGCTCTGGTGTACGCTAGTACTGAGGTTGCAACCAGCTTTCATTTCTGCTGATACAGTTACTGCACCCTGAGGAATTTACGCCTCTGTTTCATGTTACAGGACTTTATCCCCTGCAAACGCTGTCGATGCTGGACAAGGCCCCACATCACTGGTAGTGATGCTGTGCCCCCGCCAGCTACAACACCAGCAAAATTAAGGAATACCCAACTCATGTCTTTGTGGGAGAAATGGGCCACCAAATGGGTGACCATTTAATGAGAAACTGTAACTGTAAAATACATCAAACAGGCCACTAATTGATGACACGCAAACATAATACAAAACGTGTGACCTTACAATAACTAACCTACTTACACTTGTGATAAAATTAAAGTTGCAAAAATGAGATACATCAATTAGGCCACAAAATTGGTGACCAATAAACTGACACACAAACAAATTTCCTTACAATGATTAACATGCTGCTAACTGTGAAATACATAAAGTGGGCCACAAAATGGGTGACCAATTAACAGTCTAACAAAGAATTCACCTACATAGGTAACTCATTTAATCTTGCCCCAATCTTGTGGGGCCCAAACACGCCACAAGACACACCTTGTGTCGGCCCCACAAGAAGAAAGTCCACGTCACTGCAGCCCCTGCGAACAGTGACTCGTCTTGATTGCTACGTTGACCCGTGCCGTGTTGAGAAACTGGCAAATGAACTGTGACTCATGCATGTTTCACAGATGTATGCAACATTTATACTGGCACAGCACCAGTGTCTAACTAGCAATAACTTTGCCATCCTACTTATATACTGTGCTTGGCTACGCTACTACCCTCTGTTTTATTGCAGCAATAGAGGTAAACCCGTAACAATTGTAAAGTCTGTAAACTACGTTTTGTACTTTATCTACAAACAAGTCTTGTTAACCCCCCTCTTTGTATTACTACCTTGGGAAACAAGGAACAAAACTCGAAATGAGTAACTGTATTTCCTACTGTGGCTAAACACAAACCAAAGAGAGACTTGCTCTAA
>LD345156.1:119041-162329 GCA_001465055.1 Ptychodera flava | reverse complement strand
CGTTTCTACTGCTTCAGTTTTAGTCGAGCATCAACATGTCGCTTTGACAATTTTCAACAGGTGACAAGTACTTATAAGTTGTATTTGTATCACTCTCCAATTCATCATCCTGGAGCTAGTTGTTTACTCTACCCTGTTTGTCTTTACACCGTAAATCATCATTTTAGGACAATGCCAGCTTTTTAGCCGCAAAGGTATTTTATAGCTTGCATTTAATGTTATCAAAGGGCGAACACGGATGGTTAAGTAAACAAGCTTAGGGTTCTGTTAATCGTAAATCTTCTTATTTAGTACCTTGCTTAGGGTAAGACCACTGCAGATTGACTTTTCTATGACATATCGGAATGTTCTATGCTCTATGTTCTGACTTGTCCATGGCATCAATTGTCAAGGTCAAAAGAGATTGTTGGCTTGCTTCAAATTGTAGGTTGTGTAAAATTAAGTCATCTCAACACGTATAAATGTTACTTGTAGTTTAAAATGTTTTGACTGAGATTTCTCAACGTGGTCGTTTCCACGCGTTTATCGAGGTGAACACTCCGTGTGTAGTGGATTTGCGCGTGCGTAGAGTGAACGCGACTTCGAGTGTCTGCCAGATCTCCACCACTTCGGGGTCAGGAAAGTAGGTCGAGATAACTCTACTACATCGCTTGCTCTAAATCAGTAATTATTCAGGAGGTCGTGGTCGTATTCCCTGTAATTTTCGGATACAAAATGTAGGGCACAAAAAGTCAATCATTTGTCATGTAGGTAGTGTACACAAAGTTAGTTTTATCAAGGTGAGCTATAAACGATAATATAGAAACAGTATACATACCTGTGAGTCAGACATGTTTTATTCGTATTTAGAAAATGTACAATAAATACGTTACGACGCTGCACTTACTTCGGGTTTTCCTAATGTTCTCACAAATTATTAATTCTTATTTGATATTTCAAATTCAGCATGTGGGATATGCACAGTTCTTGGAGATGAACCGGATACTTGTACGGCTAATATGTCTACGGTACATTCATATATGCCGTAGAGCTACTCAATTTGTGCGATTGGCGATCCTTTGGTGGAGAGTGTTTTTATGATGGCTAGATTTTAACTTTACCCAGATGAGTTTATTTTTCATAATACAGGAAAAAAAAAATACTCTACCCTATCTTTCACACATCTGACGTAGTACTGAGCTTAAAAGTAAATATCCCTTTAAAACAGTTTCTGCATCTTAACATTTAAGTAGCTCGCTTTCAATGTGTACCACACACTCCAATGAAGTGGAATGACCTAACAGCAGAATAGTATCAGCAACTGATACGATTACCATGTCACCCCTTACTAACCAATTTTCTTTGAGTACTGATGGGGTCAAGAAAGTTCAACTGTTGATTTCGTCGCTTTATGCCAAAGATCGCTAGGAAAACAGTCACAATCAAAGCATGTATTATGATATGGGCGATGAGGCACGAAGTTTTGTTGATATCGCATCACCTGCATAGTTATGCCTATGTGACACTGCCAATATCGGTCAAGGGTACAAATACAGTTGATGTGTCAGACCATTATAATTAAATGCCGTCATCGATCAGGTGACCTCAAGGTAGGTGAATAATGTCAGTGCATCACAACTCAACACAAATATGTCTGTACTGTGACCTCTCAGACATTGGTAAAGTGTTATCAAGTTGACCACAGTCTACATTTTTGCGTTGCCACTGTTCACTGTTGATCATTAGAGTACCTAGATATCTCAATGTAACAGATCGCCCGGTACTTGTGTCACTTCAACCATAAGAGTATTACGAACTGATCTCAGCTTATGTATCCATATTAAAACTCACAATACTTAAATGTAAACGTTGAATTTTATCATAGAGTGGTTATTTTTGACTTTACAAGAGATATATTCATAGCAAAACACTATATCGCTTTTCTGAATTATTTCTATTGTTCAATGTTTCCTGCTCTGAAGATAACTTACATAAAGGAACCGTTTGCTATAACAAACACTGCAGGGTAAGAGAGGCATCAGTATACACCGTTTATGTTTATTGCTGTTTGTATTGAAATAGGGAGATAAGAAGTTAATGATTTACCCGTAATATGTGCATGTTCGGTCACGAGACCAATTGAGTGACGCCATATTTGTTTCGACAGACTTCCAGGACGTCAAGAAGGTGCACGCCAGTAACGAAGTTTGATGATCTCATGACATTGTCTATGGCATCAGCATGGCTGCCAGCGAATACAGGGATCCCACGGTTAGCAGACTAAAGAAATGTTTCGCACGATTTTACGTCTGTAGTATGTAACATGTAAAGAGTTCATTCAACTGTGCTACGTTACTCTAGTTTTGATGGGTATGCAATGTTACTCGGTCTAACTTATCACATTATACAATGAATCTGTCAGATTGGAAAGGTCAGCTCTATCTATTTCACGGGAATGACTAAATCTTACTAGCATGGCTTTCTAGAATCCCATAGAAAGAAGAACAACTTTGTCTAGTGCATTACAAGGTACATGCACGCTATTTGCTAACAAGAATGATCATCGCTATCCAGGATGTAAAAAGGTCACTGTTCGTGGTGGAAATTTTCAGCGTTTTTAGATAATGGCGTTTACGCATGCATTTAATCACGAATGTTTAATAACAATGTTTTAGTATGGTAACAAAAGGTAAGAAACGTTATTAACCATAGTCCTCGCGGATCGGTATTCTCATAGAATTTAACCCTTTGCACCGTGACCCCTGGTGACTTATGATGTCATCCGGATATTTTTTCCCGAGCCAGGAACAAAGGGTTAAAATACGTTTAACGCTACTCTACAAAAATACTACTAGGTATACAGCTGCACAAGTTGTACCCTTTACCTACCTCCATCTTGACATGTGTCAATAAAATAATGTAAGCAATCACAATATGGTACTTTGAATTCAAAGTGTTGCCCATTTCTTGGTTCATTACTTAGTATCGTCTTATTAATCGTACAAACTTGTGTAATAAATCACAATCGTCAATTTACAGCACGCCGACAAGAAATCTGGAAACAAAGGCAAAGCTTGTGTTTTTCATTGTCCATTCTTATGGTTTAACGAGCTTCGTGTCAAAGTTCAAGTCGTTGACATTGTTGTACATTCAGTATTTCTGTCAATACTTCCGAAATCAAGAACTATACCAATACAAATATTTTATACTAACAATAGATCACACTATATGAAACTAATTATGAACATTAATCTATTGTGCATTTTCCTTGTTAAGGCCCTAATTGTTATTAGTTGAGTTATTAGATGAGTTCAATTAATGTTCAAAATCACAAGGAAGTGATCAAATGACCATCATATGTCAGCTTTGCTGTCCTTCGTACTGCTGTCCTTGGCAATCAATGAAAAAATAAATACAAGAAAACGAAGATGGGTATATGACACATATAAGTGCCTAGTATTGCGCATCAGACAATTTTCTGCATACCCGTCAATGTACGTGCTGTAAGATGATATTATACAACTCACTAAATTGTATAAATGTAAACAAGCCCTGGGCTTGGTACTGAAATCCATTTAAATCCATTTTTTTATCATCCTTCATGCAGTTTCTGAATCTGAGCTTAGCAGTGTATAACGAACTGTTTACCATCACAGGAATCTGAGTATAGCAGGGTATAACTTATTGTTTACTATTACAGGATCTCATTTATGCAGCAGCGCGAGGTGATGTTGAGAGGGCTCAGTCATTGATAGATGATGGATGTGATATAAAATGGTAGAGGTAGTTTTTTGGGTTTGGTAAGTATTATGAACATCTGTTTCATGTTGTAAATATGTACAAAACTAAGTCAGTGAAATCCGCAAACAAAGTATATAAGAAATATTTTGGTATGTTAAGGTCGATATCTCTCATAACCGATCGCTAAAATAAAAAAATAAAGCAAGTTAAGTGCAACACGGAAGGGTCGATATCTGTAAGCGATCGTGGTCGGCTACTCGGTTGCTCGAAGGGTGACCCAACAAGTCATGACGAGTTATGTTTATTTTCGGGGCAATTTTTGCTTGAAACGTTAGTTAACCTCCGACTGGAATCAACTACGGACCATGTTCATAGATATCTTCGTTATTGGAGAAATTAAAGTCCAACCTTTATCGAAATCTTACGATGTATCCTCTTAGGCCTAAAGCCTTTAGAAGATCGGGTGATAACGCTCACCTGCCAGTAAGGTGCGGAATTGTGTTTTATTGTTTTTAGAAAGTTAAACGATAAATTTAGAAGGCTAAAATAGAATTTTCAGAATCTAAATCTAAACTCCAGCTAAATTAGAAAGATTAGAGCACGTTTTAGATTTCGGCTAAATATGATATCGTGATTATTTGATATATCGCCGGAAAAAATTGACTCTTCAGAGCCGATCTAAACTTCAGCTAAATTAAAAATTGTACAACGCTATTTCGATCGGGCTAAATATCGTAATTATCGGATATATAGCCGGAAAAAAAAAGTTCTGATTCCTCAGAACCGATCTAAAGTCCAGCGAAATTAGGAAGTTTAGAACGCTATTTAGACCGGGCTAAATATTGTAATTTAGCTGTGTTTAGCTGTGTTTATCGTGTTTAGCTGATTTAGCTTCCATTGACAATACATGGAGTTTAGAACAGGAACACGTCGAGAGACATAATTCCGAACCTAACTCCAATGGAATTGCACGGGCATTGCAAGACTGAGTTCGTAGATGAAGACAATGCAAGTAGAAAATCTAATTTGAAGGTTTTGGTTTGCTATATAAACTCAGCCAGTTCAGGTGTTTCAAGGCTTCCAGTCGTATACTGGACTGTGAGAGAGTTCAATAATACAAATTACCAGTCATATAAAAACAAAAAGCTATTCATGAATATTTAGTAAGGTAAAGTAACTTGCTTCTTTTTTAAATTTGATATATTCAAAAATTACTAATTGTACAAAAGGTATCACGGCATTTTACAAAACTCTCAAACTGTTTGTTTAAGCTTTAAAGTTATAGACAAATTACAGAGCTGCATTCATTTTGAATTTAGGAAAAAAATAACTCTTATTTTTTGGTATACAATAATTTGTAGAAGTGAGGGGCTATGCCAGACAGAAAGATCCGTTGCTCGAGGAGGACGCTCCCTTCGCTCCCCTCCTCTTACGACTGGACGCGGTCTGTCACATGCGACGTGAAGATGAAAGAAATTTAGTCACTCCTATGGGTGTTTCTTGTTGCTACAATATGGGAAGTTTATGCAGATTGCTATTGAATATTTATTAGACTAAGCTCTCCCACATAATAGGTATGCTTGTCATGGCAACACTGTCAATCAATTACCATTGCGGTCATCACAAATTATAACATTGTAAATATAAACATTCGCATACATTCACATGTGGTAGGAATTAGTTCAACCATAGAATTTTAATTGTTAAATTTTGTTAAGTTCATGGTTTCACTGCCTACTCTCCAACGGCAAGATGTGAGGAAACAATTGCACTTTGCATGAAGATAATATTTTTGCTTAAATTCATTGAAGTAACGAAAGTTATGAATAAACAAGTATGACAAGATACCTTACAGTCATACTATGTATGCATGCAATATCTATGAATGGTCATGCATGCACTCCACTAAAAATAGATACCCTCTGATCTGAATGAGACTGCTGCCCACTCCATGTTGCGAATATCTCGGTGTCTTCAATGCCATACGCGTTAACACCAGTCTATTCCTCGATATCCAAATCATAATTGCAGACATAGATGAAATTTTCAAGAAATGACACCCAAAATAGCGTCACATGCATGTATTTCAATGTTGTGTCGATCGCGATCGCAATGTGCGATGGTACATGTAGATGATAGCTGTATGTGTAGGCTAGATGAGAAGACTATTTGATGTAAGGCGTGCCACAGTAAGTGAGGCTCCCCACAATCCCCCTTGATTTGTTCATTCAGACATTTTTTGCTAAAGGCTTTTTTTAATTTAATCAGTTTCTTAACAATTTTAACTTACAATTTAAGTTCAGGATTATATGTTAAAACTATGTTCAAAAATTATTGATTATGTTTGAAATTTAAGAGTAAATTGAATGAGAAGTCGATGTTTGGAGGTGCTAAAAATTGCACAATTTTCAAGATAAAGTTTTCAGCAACTAAGATGGTCTCATCATACCACCTGTCAGGTGGACTGAGTTGTTCTGTGTACAGAAGAAATTTGCTTCAGTTCAGTGAGGGATCTCCGTGTGTACAGATCATGGGGACTTGTGGGTAGTCTCACTTACTGTGCGTGTGTGAATATAAGGAAGGTGTACAAAACCATAATTTTTGATGAAAGAAAACAATAAAGAATGATAAAATAAAGTAGAATTTAAGTTCAACGTAAAACCAAACGTTATTGCAAAATTTTTAATATACGGCCCCTAATGGAAGAGTCATATTGATGTCATATCCGTCATAGCTGCAACGCAAAGCCAGTCCAAATTGCTGGTACGTCGCGTCGTGGCGACACAAAGGAGATGGACGTCCGTTGTGTGGAGTGGCCGTGATTCACATAAGTCATTTCATCTGCCAAATCATGGTCGAAATAAATTTGTTTATTCAAAGAATTTCATTGATGACTACAACGAATTTCAAAGGTCTTTGTTTATGAATGCTGCAAAGACGTACACTCACATATGCCACGTTCTCTATTTCGTTTGATACTGGTTGATTTTCCAACTCGCCTAATTTACGCTAGTCCCCGTCGGGCGGAAGGGCGCAACAATTACTTGCCCTGCGATGAAATGCTATATCCTTGAGCTCGGGGCTAATTGACTTGGGCAGCTCCTATACATCTATGATTTGCTCACCCCAGGTTGAGGTGTGATACCGACAAAAAAGAGAACATCCTCTCCAGTACAGAAAATTTCAAGGGCCTGCCTTTACTTTCTGTGCAGCACAATTCTAAGTTCTTCAGAACACTTTCTCACTGCCTCGGTGTAACATGCATGGTTGATTTAAACATGGAGAGCTATTTTTCACATTCGTTATTTAAAGTACGTACAATCACGATTGTTGCTTGGCAGAGTTGTTGCCTCACCGTGGATATAATACTGCTGGTAATTACAATGTTTGTCTGCCTGTTGTTGACATTACTAGAAAATAGGCGGAGTAATATGATAATTTTTGATCATGCACTTCGCTTGCTCTATGCAAGTGACACAGACCTCAAAACTGCCAATAAATGTCTCGGTGAATCTGATTGGTAGCAACAAAATTATGTTGCCAAACAGAAATGATACAGACCGCGTATAGTTGTACGGGGCGTAGAGAGCGCCCTCGAGCGACTGATCTTCAAGTCTAGGGCTTTACTAATGTCATCGGATAAGTATGCGCCTGTTATAAATATATATATATATATATATATATATATATATATATATATATATATATATATATATATATATATATATATATATATCTGATAGATTTTGAGAAAATGATTGATTTCCAACAAGTTCATGGCAGCAAAAATCTCTGGGATAGCGGTATATGTAATTCATCCCTCCTTTAAGGCTAATAGGGTTCCCTTGTTTCCCATTTTCTGAGCAATGTACAGATAAAAATCATGCCTATACGAACACAGATAATCCGAAGTCTCATACAACACTTTAGAGTATTGAATATAGACTGGACTAAAGGTCTCGCTCCACGAGGACAAATTCACCTTCGCTTTTGTTCGGACTAGGTAGAATTTTGCTCCTAACCCTTGTACTTTACTTATTGTTCAATGTCCACAGAATTTTGGCAAGTCTTCATGACAATGGAGGTACAAACGAAACGAAACGAAAATACAGTAATTCCACCATTACTGACATAGGCTCCGCGGCTCTTACTATTTATAGACAATATAAATATCCTTTGCGAAATAAGCCCATTTTGAGGCGATATCGGACAGCAGGATTAGTCATCTAAATGTTTTTGTAACGCTGACCGTCAAAATTGAAATGGAGCAATAACGTCGGCAGTATAGAGTCCCCTAGCTCAAATTCCACGTTCTCGATCTTCTGTGATACAATTATATTTATTACGTTTCACTTTGTATATTTGCACACCCGTATGCTTATAGTGGCGATAATTATATAATCTAAATTGATGTAGGGACTAAATGATGTACGAATTACATTTCCGATAATCATCTGCTCAGGGTGTACTGATAGTTGTACGATCAGTCGTGACACATATGATTCCTTAGCATAACAAATGATCAACTGCAACATACACGTAAGAGTACGATTCATAATTTTGCCTTAGCAGGGTCTAAAATCATGGCTTGAGTCAATTTGTTTTCACTAACAACTATGCATGGATAATGACTTTACAACGTCACTGTTGACAGTATCACTAGTATCACGTGAATATGCATGGAACCGGTTGTTTGCTGTAAAAATAACGATTTCATATTTATAACAAATTTTTGAATAGTTTTATTTTAACATTGATTCTTATGTTACAGTACTTTGTATTTATTTAAAAATTAAAATAAGAATGGTCAAATACTCAATGTTTACTCAGACGATGACAAATATCGTAAATATTGATAAATTGAATTCTTTATCTGAACGGGACCCTCTGAGAAACATGACAAGTCTTGAAACCCTGTAAAGAATGACTTACAGTTTCAAGTACAGGTCTTAAGTACAAAATATGTTGCGATGAAGAGATGTGAATTTTAATTCTTTTCATATAACCTCACGGAAGACTTTCACCTGCATTTGATTGACTGATTGATGGTAAAGTCAGGATGTCATTCAGAGTGAATGACATTGCGAACAGTCCGTCCAAACATCATTATATATTTTTACTTATTTTCAATTTTCGAATCGTACATTCTGTTTCTACTCTACTTATGAAAGGCAAGATAACGCATTCTCTCGTAAAGTCCACTTCACATACATAAGTTGGGAAATACTATGTCTCAATTCTCATGCGCGTATGTCTAAAACTATGATGCTTGAACGACCTGCAATTTTGAGAGAGTAAGTGGTTGACCGTCAATATTGTTAAAATTAAAATGTACTTTATCAACATGAATTTCAGTGCAATTGTTATCCTATAGAGACATATAAAACAGAATAGCACACCAGAATAGAGCAACACGCATGAAACAAGGAGTAGCATATCATGAGGAATTTTCAAACAAAGAAGAATGTTAAGCTTACAAACTGATATGAAGGTTTCAAAAGTCATTGTACCTTAAGGCTAGCAATCTGCCATTGTTAATACTACGGTTTGACCAAACGAATTGAGCTTTAAGCTAACCTTGACTTTGCAAATCAAAACTTTGAATTGTCTTCAATTCTGCTTTCTACTGGTGCTTGCAACGATACGCAAAGATTTTGTTCCTGCAACAATATTTTCTAATACTGATTATCGCTATTTAAAGGTGTTATGAAAGATGTAATGGGTTGTATCATCAATCCGAATGGATTATATATCGACGTCATCAACATCAACTTGGTGTAATCGATGCATAGATTATCTTTAATTTGATTCTGTATTGTTTGCCGAGGACAAAGCAACAGTTTTGATAAATCAATGTGCCACCCGACGGCCAAATTTGCTCATCGATCGACTCAGAGCTACAATCGTTCGCAAAACTGAGAAAATCTGTATATGTGAAAATGATTCGACAATGACAGTTCACGAGCGGCTGAAATGGTCCGTGGTCACGTACAATTAGCAATATTAAAGAGAGTCGATTAATTTGCCGACAATTTACGTGTTTCGTTTTCAAATTTTCTGAATGTCCATTACTCGATCGGACACTTTCATGTTAATTAGTGTTTTGTAAAATGATTTGGTCAACATTTTGTCAAAAAACCTGCCTGTGAATGCTAGTCTGACTGGAGTAATTCGAATAAGGTCACTTGAGTTCACATGTTAAGTGGTTGCTCGGCAACATAAAAACCGTGCGTGACTACAGTTGATGTACGTGATTGTGAATCAAGATACCCGGATGTTCAGACAGCCAGTCAATATTCACCCGTTATCAGCAATAGCTTTTACCGTCATATCTAAACCTGTAGTGTATCCTCGCGGCTTCCCTCAAATGGCGTATATTCGATAAAGAAATGAAACGAAAGTCGTTTGCAAGTAAAGAAGCACATCTGCTTCCATTCAGAAGTTTTGTTTGTCCATGCAAGGCCAAAAATGCAGGTCACTCTTTAACTGAAACATAACGTCTAAATTTATCTTTACCACGTTTTCGCATTTATGTCTTATCTTGTTTCCCGCGGCCTAAAATATGTCGTCGAATAATAAGCATCAATTACGCCAATAGTGTCCATGGAAATCGAAGAGACTTGTTGGTTTAAAACCTCGAAAAGATGGAAAATATTCAAAAGCAAACGTAGACGAGCTGTTACAAAATTCGTGAAAGAAAGCTCGTCTTGTAGAACTAAGTTGTGATTATGATCTCATCACATAAGTATCCATATACACATCGGTATATAGCACAATAGACTAAGTGCTGTAGGATTATTCGTTACCGGCGTCATACATTGTATCAAGCGCAATCGACGGCTTTGAGAGCGGCCGTTAGATTACAGGTGAAAATTGGATGCTCATTTACAACAATGTAAATGTCAAATGTCTATGTCAATTTATTTACACTAACAAAATTTGACTCTGTTCGTACTCCATACTCTGTGTTACCTTCTGATGTAATACATGGGTAAAACATATTATATTTATTCGTCCATTTCCATGATACTCTGTTCATCTTAACATTATCACTTGCTTTGTACCATGCATTGAGAATATTTACATAAAAACTTGGAATCTGTGATTTGACATTTATGTGTACAGAATTACAAAATTGATTTTGCTGCAACAAATCATGAGAATCGCCCAGCTGGAAATAGGACCAAGGAATAGCAGTCCATGTGCTGCCTTTATTATCAAGGAGCCTTTTGATCCACATTGCACTGATGGCTTTTAATTTGTTATCTATGTTAAGATGGTTTACTCCCTCTTGCTCATGTCCAAATTCGAGTATTCGATTTTTTATAGGCCGTTTTTTCTTAATGAAGTTGTCCATGAGATTTTGCACTTTAACTTTAATATTGCCTGGGATACCTATTACACTGGCTAAATAAACTATCTGAGAAATGCCCAAAACTTTTACAATTGTAACCCGGCCAAAGATAGTTAGATTTCTTTGTGCCCAAGAGTTATGTAGTTTTTCTAATTTGATTAATTTCCCGTCCCAATTCAGTGAATAACATTTCTTTTCATCATTACCAAAGTAAACTCCAAGGGTTTTGATTGGGTCGTTTGTCCACTCTACACTTCCAATTTTCTCATTGCAATTCCATTTTTCCCCAACCCACATAGCTTTGGTCTTCTTGTTACTCATTTTCAAACCACTGCTCCTATGAAAGGTATCCATAACTTCGAAAACAGCTTCAAGAGAATGCTTATCTTTAACAAAAATAGTCGTGTCGTCTGCTAAAAGTGATATTTTTGCAGACATACCATAAGGTAAATCAATACCATTGATGTGATGATGTTGTCTAATTGTACATGCCAAAGTTTCAATGACCAGTAGAAAAAGAAGACCTGAAAGTGAGCAGCCTTGACGCACTCCCCTCTGTAACGAGAAATACTCTGTGTGCCAACCTTTATAATTTATACAGCTTGAAATATTGGTATACAACGACTCCACCCAACGTATAAAACTTGGACCAAAATTAAACTTTTTCAACACTTGAAACAAAAAGTTCCAATTTACAGTGTCGAAAGCTTTCTCGTAATCTACGAATAGAAAAATCCCATTTTGTTTTCTCTTTTTTGTGAACTGTAAAACATCGGAAATAAGTCTAATATTTTCACCAATATATCGTCCTTTCATATATCCTGTCTGATCTTTATGTACAATAGAATGCAATACATGTTTTAATCTATTTGAAAGAGCTTTGGTTGCAATTTTATAGTCATTATTTAACAGCGATACCGGTCTCCAATTGTTTAGGTCAGACTCGTTACCTTTCTTGAACAGCAATGTAATCATTCCTCGTCTTTGCAAAAACGACAGTTCACCAGCTTTCCACCCTTCATTTAAAGCGGAGACAACTAACAATTTTACGTCCTCCCAGAAGAAGCGGTAGAACTCAACCGACAAGCCGTCCGAACCCGGAGATTTGTTTCCTGCCATTCCTTTCAGAGCTGCATAGCATTCCTCTTCCGTTACTAAACCTTCACACATTTGCTTTTGTTCTTCCGACAACTGTGGTATTGTAACGTCACCCAAAAGTTCGTCTAAAGTAACTTCGCTGTCTTTTTTAGTGTACACCCGTTGGTAGAACTTCTTTTGCTCCTTTAGTATACCATCGGTGTCTGTAATCATATCACCATCATCATTCAACGGCTCTTTAATTTCTTTTTTCTTTGCATTATGTTTTTCCAATCTCAGAAAATAATTGGTGTTTCTTTCTCCCTTTTCAATCCATGCCGCTCTTGATCGTATTTGAGCACCCTCTGCAAGTAGACTGTAAATGTTTTCTAACTTCTGTTTTGTCTCTCCATACTGTATAATATTTGCACCCGACGGGTAAGCTATCATTCGTGCTTCACAGTCTTTGAGATGACGTTCAAGGCTTGGAATATTCTTCTTATTATTTTTGGTAGTTTTTCTAGTTACTTCCATTGCACAGTCTTTAATCTCTTTCTTTATCATTTCCCATTGTGTTCTTCGGTTCATAAAATCGCGTTCATTGCTTTGCTGTATAATGTCTCTCACATTACGCACGAATTCTTCGTTTTCAAGAAGCTTGTTATTTAATTTCCATGATCCTGGACCCCTGCTTTCAAACGTTGTTTCTATTTCTAGGAATACTGCCATATGGTCTGTCATAATGGCTGGTCTAATATCAATTTTCTTTGTTGACTTAAAGTTCGGAGCGCTCTGACAAACTGCTTCCGTAGACTACATAACAGGGCGCCCTCGAGTTAGCAGTAATATTATGTTAGGATGTTATGCGTGTTATTTTTTGTATTTGACCAATGAGACTATCATGTAATATCAAACAAAAACTGATACACACGGCACGAAAAGACTTTCCAAAACTTATGTAAACAAATGACGTCAAGGTATACAACAAAGCTATGAGACTCTTTTGTACAATCAGTGTCGTTTCTTCGCCATTGTCAGTTTTCAATGAATGATTGGCTTTGAAACACGGGAATTCTCCTCCTATGTATTATTCCGAGCGCTGGTATTAAAAACACTTAACAATGGAGACGACAGGCATGTATGTCGGCAGAATACAACCAGTAATTAGTCAATGGATTAGATAAACGGTATAAATTTAAAACTCTTTTAACTCTTTAATTGTAAACTTTAATTGATTGGGTACGTGAAAAGGTATTTAACCAATGAAGGAGCTACCATATCACCTCTCACAACCTTAGAGGAATTTCTAGCCTATTACACAAACGTAATAAACGAATGTTATCGACCTCGTTGTACGCGCAGTACCATGTTACCGACTATACAATTCACAGACATTGAATCTACGAAACATCTATTTCCAAGATATTGAACATGCCGACCTAGTATAACAGATACACGGACAAAAAGACACAATAAATAATGATTAAGCGACTTTTTTCGATAATATCAACCTAAGGCTTACAAAGTATAGATTTTCATACATATATGGCCAATGTACTCAATAACAACTTTAAATTGCGTCGTCATTTTGGACCATCCAAAGGTCATTTTGTTTTGGTTTTGTTCGTAATTTTTTTTTGTAAAATGACAACTATGAATCAATTACTGACGTTTCTAGTTTGTATTTCTTATTTGATTTGTCACCTTAAATATCAGTATGCAAGCTGTGTGTTTTGTTAATTTCCCATCACAATGAAAGCATACTCCTTGATTACTGTGATATTGAATTTCACTATTTCTGTCAGTTTATACCTGTTACCATGCCGACATGATTTAGTTCTTATTGGTGAATTGCAATTCTAACATTGTTTACATTTTTGTAGAGCAATTCCACAGCATTGCATGGGGCTTCTATAGTAGGTCATGCAGACGTCGCTGAAGTGCTGATTAAACATGGTGCAGATGTCAATGCTAAGGATTGGGTAAGTAAATGTGACTCGATTTTCGATGTTGATATCGGAATCACAATGCTTTAACAATTTCACGTATCTCTCTTCTACTTAAACATTACAGTCACTAAATCGTATAATGCTGTGACATTTTATTGTGTCCTGGTCATACGATCCCGCTGCATTACTTCAAAATGTAATAGAGCAAATTATGCTAAGATGGCCGACGTCTGTCCGCAAAGAGAGTGACTCACCACCCATATGACGTTCGAATTTATTCAAATAATTTGATCATTTTGCACGATGACCGATAATAGTACATCCTTATTTCAAATTTGTATTTGGTCCTGTCGGTTGGTTAGCAATTTAATCTCTTTGTTCTACAACCAAAGCGTTCGCTTCGAAAATAATATTCCGTAAAAGATTTAAGTGTCGGTTATTATCATCGCTTATCTTCATCGACGGCATGGAGAGAGAGAGAGAGAGAGAGAGAGAGAGAGAGAGAGAGAGAGAGAGAGGCATTTTAGAAAAATTCAAATTTGGAATGTTTGATGGCGGATTAGTTAATGCCTATGACTTGCATGACAACTTTTTCCCATACAAATTTCTGCGAGAGCTTTTGCCAGCTTAATGAGTTGGTGGGTGTGTGTGTCAATATGTACGCACTGATAACAACGAATTTTAAATTTGACGCCTAAACTAAGCATGGCCAGTGATTGGACAGAAACGCCGTTCCACTTATCACGGACACCCCCACCAAGTGTAACATTTTGTTTATTGGGTACTAAACGCAACTAAATGCAACGTCAGAAGTGAGCTGAGCAAAATCACCTAGTAAGTTTTCCAGACAAAGCATAAAGAAAATTTTCACTGGCGCTTGTCGCATGACTATGCTTTCTCAGAGAAGCAGGTCATTAGTCAAGATTTCAAAACTTCAGTACTTGATGCTGACCGAATATGACTAGAAAGTCTATTCATCAGTGCAGTCGTAGCTCTCGTTTTCCCGGACGAATATGGATTGCAACGGGAAAACCCCAAGTCATGCAATGGAAAAAGAGTTATTCCGTCGCAACGTACGAGAGCTATGGCTGCTTGCTACAGCGACATACGAGAAAGAACGATCATCATAATTTGAGTCTTGTTGGTTGAGTTGTAAGAGAAACCGTCTTCGTCTCTTGAACGGAGAGATCTGAATTCTGGTTTATGAAATCGAAAACTTTAGTGTATACACAGTCCATCATAACAGACTAGTTTGTGACAGTGTAATACTGTCAGTAAAATTGTCTCGGGTTTATTGGAAGAGAATTGAGAAAATTGAGACATGATTCTTGAAGTTGACCGGCAATGTTAGCAGTGAGTTGAGTTTTCTGGTTGTCTGTGATTTGATATAGTAAATAAGTCAGCATATCAAAATAAGACTACAACATATCGAAATTGGACCATATATATATATCTCACATGGCTACACTAGGCTTACATTAGATAAAAGATAAAAACAGTTAACTCCCGGCTAAGTACAAAGCTGGGATCGAGGTACGGGCCCCGGTACGGGCGGAACGAATCATTGTCCCGGGAACGCTAGCGCTTACAAAAGGCGAAGTTGGTCAGTTTTGTTTTAGTGTTATGTCCCCTTGGCCGAAATGTTCTGCACCTGTGAATGCCAGACCCTTGTCCATAACAGAGCAGAAAACATCAAAACAGTTTTGTATATAGTCATTCAAGTCACTTGAACAGGACCATTGATTCATGTCATACCGTCGTACCGATCGACACGATCGCAAGCGCAGCACTCGTCGCTGACGTGTAATGCATACCATTCAATGTCAGCTTAGAGCGTACGGACATACGCGAGCGCGTTCATGTATGGCCGTGGTTTGAGGGACTGTGAAATTATCGTGTGTCGCAACGCATTCCTTTTCATTTTCGACCAAACGTGGTGACTTTGGTATTTTCCAACAGAACATGCACTTTTTGCTAGTATCCGTTTCAACTAAATGGACAATGGACTCATCATTTGGTGTCGTCGAACTATCGAAAAATCCAATCCTTGTGGACTGACCAGGTGGGAGTGCAGAGAAATACTTAGAAGATCCAAGTGTAGAATTTGGGACTTAGAGGATATAATTTGTTTGCGTTCCTGCAAGCCTTATCCGAAACATTCTTTGTAGTTTTATCGCCCTCGTTCACGCTGAATATTCATAGACGTGGGCACTATCCGGTTCTCGGGGCCTGAACCGGATAGCGCCCACGTCAAAATTTGTATGGCCAAAAGTTGGAATGTGAGTTGCTCGGTATTGTAACCATACATTGGTAAATCGATTTTCGCTTACATCTGAATGGTATTGTAGCTTTCAAGTATTTTTGTTAGACACAACTGCAGGGTATTATTGTCGGTTGTTAGGCCTCGCTGATGAACGCACCCATGCAGTACATCAGCCTGGTTTATTCTCAATACAGCTGAGTGCAAAAGAATCAATCGCGTGCTGTGTAATTACATAATTAGGGTAAACTTACGTGCGTACGCGTTGAAGTGTTTCCTGAACTGGGCGTATATTTGTTGATTTTTTATTGAGATCACGATCGGACCTGACAAATCTATCGATCGAGCTCGACTGTTGGGTCCCTGGAGGTGTGTTAGCCCGATGGTCGATCTGCGGTGTTCTTTTGTATGAAAATTGTAAAGATTTCTGCATTGATAAAGTTGTCTACTTTTTCCCTCTCTACTATGTTTGACAATGAGAAATCGGACATTTTCCGTCCGCGTTTTCCTGTTTTTGGTTACTTTTTCGGAGATTTGATCCGGCTCGCGTTTTTTTTTTTCTTTTTTTGAGCAAGCCCGCCAAGAAGACGAAGTCAACCTCTGGAATTATTTAATGTAGCTCAAAACTAAGTGTCACGTAGTTAATTTATTTGAATCAATAACTTTAAGTAAGAAACTTCATAATTAGTTGTGGAGTTCGTAGGAGTATTCGATATCTACCACTACCAGGCAACATTCAGTTGAGGTGTTGGGTATGTCCGGTGCGTGCGCTATGTGTCATTGTATTTACTTGGCACAGACTAACGTGTAGGCCGTAGTACGGGCGCTTGTCGTCTCGCTGTAACAGGTGTCGAATCTTGTACACATATACATGTATTTGAAATGAATATACTAAACCGGACATCCATGATAGCATGATGCTAGCGCCTGAGATTCGGTCTACAGTAAGTGAGCATCAAGAACCTAGTACGGCATAAATGAAAAGCGAGCCTGAACAGAATGCACACCCACTTAGGTATGAGTGTGGTCAATTGTAACCGAAAATGCATGATGACCAAAAAAAAAAAATCGTGCTCCATCGTGCTCCAATAACCAACAAGAACTGTCGACCTATCATTCAAAGCTTAGAAAATCTCCATACAACAGCTAGCAAAGTTATTATAAAAAAAAAATCTGGCCAACAATAGGCGATATTTGGCGACAAATAAGTTGCTGTAAATTTGCTAGTGTCAAATCCTGATTTCTAGGAGCCGTACCTGACAAGGACAATCATCAAAGGTTGCAATTTTCGATGTACTCGTCATTTGTGTCGGTTGCCATGTCGACTGTACTGAACCATGTGCGTAATATCTACATCGAAAATTTACCGTGTGTGTTAAAAATTAAAGAGATTGTCTTTTGCCGAAAAGATCCGAAATATTCGCAATCTACGAGCTTATCCTTACACAATTTATTATTCATGAGGTTGGCGACTGAGGTCCACTGATAAAAACCATCCTT
Source organism: Ptychodera flava (assembly GCA_001465055.1). NCBI lineage: Eukaryota > Metazoa > Hemichordata > Enteropneusta > Ptychoderidae > Ptychodera > Ptychodera flava. The sequence goes on along the minus strand of LD345156.1, from coordinate 144,469 downwards.
ATATGCTGTATCTAGACATAACTAGGATTGGTGCTCTCGTCACAGCTCCTCTTTCCACTGGAGCGAAATTCGGTCTGATCTCACACTGATGTGCGCCCTCAACGACGTCATTGGTCTCTGCTGATCAGTGCTTAAAATGCATGCTAAGATTATTTTTGTGTTTAGATTGAATTTGACAGGTGGATAGTAAAGTGATTTTGTAATGTAAACTGAGCTCAAACTTGGCTTTGTAAATATGGCATGTGTCTTTTATTTTCTTGACGCAAATGAACATAATAATATTGCAGTAGACGTCCCAAATTAAAAAAAAAATCAGGATATTGCTATTTTTTGTTATAGTAATTTAAGCAAAGAAAGTGTCTTTCAGCTTTAGTTATGAGACATTAAGAAAAATATTTAAACGAAAAAGATAAAAAAATCGTAACATTGTATCTCTCTGTACTCACATTAATAAGCTTCAATTTTTTTCGTGGAAGATAGAGATCAGTATTTACAATGACACAAGATCAACAAGACAATATTATCTTTGGTCTGGTAGTACGCAGTAATTTACTAAATGTTACATTAGCATAGCCTTATGAACATTTTTGATTCTGTTACTGCTTCAATTCTTCATTCCACCCTTGCATCCGATAAGGAAGAATACTCATCTTTGAAAGCTTATGCTCCAGTAACATTTAGTTGATCATAGCCTGCTACCAATACCTAAGTTATATTTACAATTAGTAATATCACGTGACATGTCCTCGAAATGATGGTGTTCTTGCATAAAGCGACCTGCGTTTGCACTTTGTTCGCTTCTTGTCCGAAGTGCGCCATTGGCAACACACGTGCGAGAAAGTTTGGGATGCGAGGTAATGCTGAAACCAACATATTAGAGTGCGTGTATGTATACCGTCCGGAGTCCAATGTGACACTTCGATACTCGTTCTGCTCATAGGGTAGAGCTATTAATTATTGAGTACGTAGGTGGAGCAAACATAAATGGCATTTTATACTCAGCCTGAGCAAAATGATTTGGCATCCAACTCAGGATGTTTCATGATATCATTCATTAGATTGCAAATCTGATTTGAACGCACTCACAGTACCTATTCATCTAACGGACATAGCAGTAGTCGAAAGTAATTGGCCAATTTCCAACCTAAAAGTGAGTTAAACGAACTAGCGTGTAGCAATTCATTCTCTCCGCGACAATTCAAAACACTGTAAAGTTCGTAAGGCATTTGCACTACATACAGAGTCGTGCATTACACGCAAACTAATTAAAGGACAGCAATCTAAGTACGCAATGTATATATCGCTGAACAGGGTTACAGGTTGTTGGCTTCAGCTTTAAATTCCACAGACATGGCCATGGATCCATCGGCGGAATTCGAACCTTATGCAAGTGTAAAAAAACAGCCCGCCTTACGTTCCACCAATAGATCGAGGAATCACGGACTTGGAGCAATGCCTTCTCCTTCGCACTGGAGATTAGGCGTTTGGCTTGCTCAGAGGTACTTATAATATATAGAGTATTGACTGCACGAGACATCCAGAGTTCTTTGGTACTACATTGTATTTATTTCAAAGAAGACAAGCTTACAGTAGCCATCACCCAAGTTTTTACCATGTCTTGGCACAGAGCGATAACTGACATTGTTTTTCTCTCGCTCCTTATAGGAGTCATTCGTATATCCATTGTATTGTTTGACATGTTTAATGACTGAAATGTGTCTTGCTTCATTACTACAATACCTAAGAATTTCCGAAAATATATTCCTCCAGTCATTTACCGCATGGCGTTTACTTGCATGATGCAAAGTCGTGACGTCATTCTATTTGGACCGTCAATTACGCTAAACTCATGTGTCTCGTAATTTGTCCCTAGTAATGAAATGTATCAATGACCAGCACCATTGTTTGATCTGTCATCCACAATTGTAACCAGTTCATTGACCTTTAAGCAGAATAAAGAAGAAAAAAATAATATTCAAGGTGGAGGTCTCTGTATCACTACCTACACTGCACTCTGAGCAACAGTATGAATTCATTAAACGCGAAGTTACAGGATCGTGGGCGCACAATATGGGTTATACTGATGACGCAGCAGTTTGCATAAACTGGGCGGGAGATTTTGAATTCTCACAGCATCGCTTTTACCGTATGATCAATATTTAAATAATCATGATAGGCTCTTTCGTTACATATGCAAAGAGGGGTCAAATGATCGTACAGGGAACACATATTGAAACATATGTGCTCTCCTACAAAACGGAACTGTTTTTTTCATTTTATTTTCGACTCAAGTTTAGTAGCTATATATTCATCGAAATTATACGCAAGATGCAATGATAATGATGGCCTGAAACATGACAAAATTATGGGATTCTGGGACCAAATACGGCACGTCCGATAAGTAGCAAGGCTTGGTTTTACATTTAATTTTGCATATATTTACGATAATTCGGCTTTCAAGGGGAAGTTACCCTTCTCACTCCAAGGACCAGGGTGTCTATATCAACTGTATAATTTTTCCCATTATGGATATTATCCAAATATATCGTAATTAGGTAATATCCATCAACCATGTCATTTTGTAACGTGTCGACCGCCCCGCAAAATAGTTCGGATTCCCGTTTTCTCATTTCCTGACTATATAATTAAGATTACGAGAATTCCAACAGTGCAGTCATGGAGTGTTTTTAAACACAAGTTAGAAAAATAAAAACATATTTTATCACAAAAGTATTAAGAATGTGAGAACACACGGATTCAACACTGGTGTTCTTATACTCTTCGCATACAAGGATCGGAATTGATGTTTTTTCTCGGTTTAATTAAATACTGCAGGCTGCACCTGATCACCATAATGCTTTGAAAATGACACAATCTTTGGACTCTGTGCGTTGGAAGATTGTTATACAAGAACTTTTCAGTGCACAGGGTTCGAAGTGTTTTGTCTGAACTAGTTATAAGGCGTTAATAGTCTTTTGGGGCAATAGAGACGCCAGTAAGACATGACATCAGAAACCATAGATCGCGATCGACCGCTGTATATCTAGTTCATTTCGTTTTGTGTGAACTAATATTCCGTAAAATCGTGTCATATGTAGAGGTCGACCAAACGAGACTTCTAATGTGTCGAACGTGGCAATAGCGCTGATCGCAAATGACGTCACTTTTTCTCTTATTAATATGTATAAATAAATATTTGTCAGCATTTTCAGCATAAACGTCGACAATAAAACCTGCTAGTGTTACTATGCCCACAATTTGTCCGCATCATTAAGGCATTTTTAGTAAGGCAAAAAAATAGGGTTGTGTCTGGTCATTTAGGCCAAAAAATATGTGCTGTTCCGATTACCCGACCTACCTCAACTTTATCCCCCCGACCCTAGACTTTTTAGAGCTTCGTAAACCCGGAAGTAAAAATAATGATATGAAAAAACGTGAAACGCATGAAATATATATTTTAGTTCGATTTTGATATTTTTTGAACTACTTCAATAAAATGCTGTTGAAACAATACCACGCGTAAATTTCCGTACGCTGATTTTGCATATGAAAGCCTATCAGCCAGTTGAGAGTTACGTTCAGAAAAGTTCATTGCCCTAACCCGATAAGGTTTCTGTGTCACATCATCTCTGTACGATTGAGAAAAGGAGACAAACTGAAGTTTTTGTGCATCATGTCCATAACACTCTGAAAATAATTCTGATAGCAAAATTGACACGAAAAATTGGACTTTACTATCACAGAAACGTGTTCAGCAGCAGACTGCACAAGCATGGAAGCAAGCTGTGGTGTCAATGGGCCCGGTTTTTGAATTCAGTGAACAGACAACTGACTCATATTTAGGGGCAAATAAACCCTACACTGCAGCCCAAAAGCCCCTCATTTTGTCCAATGAAAGCGTCCCCAACTTTTCGCCACACATACGCGAAGTACGCGTACAGAGGGTCGAATCCACCTTCCACGTCATGTTAAAAACTTCGCCGAATTTCCTCACTGCAAAGGTAAATATGTATGGACAAGTTGCTGATTCCATTTCCCTTACATGTTGCCCTTTCCATTACAGTATTTTGGCAAGAATTTGAAGGAGGAATTCCAAAAATACCGAAGTGATAATAGTCATGTGCAAAAATAGGTGAAAACATAGTCAACAGCCAAATGATCGTTAACTCGTCATCTCAGAAAAACAAGAGAGAAACTGAAAAAAGTAAAATCATAGACTTTTAGTTAACCTTCAAGAGATATGTAATCTCAAATATTGTAAGAAATAACAGTGAAATGAAAAAGTTAAATCAGCGGGTTTTTCAGATGTATTTTTCATTTTACGATGTGGCGAATAAGCTCGATTTCCCATAGAAAACGATGGCGTCTAATGTACCGAACAGGTTGCACACTTCTCTCAGGTGCATTTTTTTCAAATCTGAACCTATGATGGTGAAAAGCGGCACGGCGATCATTTGATTGATATACAAAATTCTTGTGGTTTTAGATTTTTGAATTTCTTCACGAAACTTGTTTTATTTGCATTTTATTTATTCCGATCACTGAAATATACTCTTGCCCGGAATAAAATGGCGATCTGACGGCGTTTACATACACTGAACAAGGGTCTCAAATTGGCGCATTGTAATCAGTAAGCGTCTCTTAAGTTTACAGACCAAATACCTGTAAAGTTGTCGTAATTTACACAAAATTTTAGCGAATATGAACTATGAAATTTCCAGTAAACTGAAAAAATAACACAGAACGGAGGCAAACGAACGCAGGGTCTCCACTGCAATCGTGCAGTGAACGTTATCGATCAATTCAAAACAAGGGATCTGACCCTCTAAGTTGTTCATTTTAGCTCTACTGAGTCTGCGCATAAAACTACAAGACCAGCTAGGTCACTAGAAAAATACAGCTCACTGGTTTATGCAAAGGGCAATGTTGATCCAAACTTACAGTAGTGAGGGATGATATACACACAGTAAAACGTGACAAACAAGCACATAATTTTTTTCAGAAGCTACAAAACATTCTTTTATAACTACATAGATTTTTTCTTGGGTTGTGTAGTGCAGACAGTTCAGTGAAAACTGAAAAAATCCCTTGAAGGTACAGTGGGAATGGCTGGCTGTTATTAAATTTTATGTTTGAATGTACATTAAGCCAAATGAAAGCAAACATACAGAATATGTACAAACAAATATAGAGAATATTTAAGCATGAGGGAATTTGCTACAATTTTTAGGGATATTAAAGCTTATGAATATCAATGAGTAGCCCGCCACTCTTGGAAGCCCCATACATTCACAACAGTGATACCCAAATTTGTTGACTTTTGAAAAAATCTTATAGAGGATGATGTTTGGAGCCAGAAGCTTGGGTTGTGTAAGCAAGTGATTTATGGCTTGTAGTATGTATAACACAAGTGACATCACTGCAACATTAAAACTAACGTATAAGATGTCGTTAAATGTTTCAGTTAAATCCCCCCCCCCAGTTTTAAAATCGCCCTCAAAAATTCCAGTAGAGGGGGACCAATCCCCCCTGGTATAGTATCCTAGATGAATAACTGCATTGATGACAGTAAATATTGTGTTGTGTCAGTTCTTACAAGTCAGACTTACCTATGGATAAACAGTTCACTTTCCTGTCAAAGAATTGTAATTCAGCCTTATCAATCTCCGTTGCAGTCTAATAAACCACACATTTCAATTCTACTGATAAATGTTTTATTTTAATAAATTGGTATTCAATTTGAGTGCGTTTCATGGGGAAATTGTTCACTGGTAGTTTGTTTGAACGCGAAAAAAATGGACATTGAGAAATAAAAAAAATGAAAAAAAAAATTTCCCTACCTACCTACCCTATCTTTGAAAACCATGTAATCGGAACAGCGCATTTTTTTTGCCTTATGTGCAAAAATGATTTTTTCCTTTTTTGTGTATTTTGGTGGAATTTGATACATTATCCCTTTTTTCCTGAGGGGCAAAAGAAAACCAGCCAATAAAGACTTGACGCGTACACTTCGAAGTGATGCGGGTGGTGACCAGAAACAAATCATTGTTGTGGCCTAACAAACCTAAAACGAGATCTACGCTATCAGAGGTTATATGCGTACAGCTCCGATCTGTATATTTTTGATGACCGAATGATTCATGGAATCTTCTATGAAAACGTAGCGGCAAATGGAAAAGACAAACAAACAACAAAAAATTTGCAAACAAAAACAACAACTCTGTTTTTTTCTACAATTTTCATCTATTAATACGAGGGCGATTTTTTTTCAGGTATCGTTATCCTGTGGTCGAGATCACCTCAGCATTGCTGTCAGACAAACCCACATATCAATAATTTTGATATTGAATCGCTGATTAAACTACAGCATTAAATATCCTATGGAAAACGCATGTAAGGATATCACTTGCTGAGAATATGATACAACTTATCCTATAAGATCGTTTTCTCATCAAGTGATATCCTTATCTTACTCTAAGAGTATCTCAACTTAGTTATATACTGAGCCATTGATTGAAAGTTAGCATGGACATACACGACCAACACAATAACTGTCGCTGACACCAGACAAACACTGCATAGACAATGCAATGGTTTTCGTCTTTATCATTTACATCAAACTGGTGAACAGAATTATTCTATAAAGGGTGTGTAAATTATGTCTTCTGGCGCCCTCTATCCCAGAAAGTGAATTAGTGACACATGATGGCGTTGCAGTAAATAATAAGTATAGGCGTAGGACTCTATGGGAGTGCCAATATCCCTGTCAATCTAACTCAAGTATAAGCCAAGCCAATGTAACGCTGACATCCAGGACAACTCCATTGTCAAAACTTGTCGAATTTCAACCTGTAGAAGCAAACGTTGACTTCTACCTTTCTATTTGTATTGCACGTAATTAATTGAAAAGGGAATGACAATCTTTGATACAAGCTATAAATGTTGCAATCACTTTTTATCGTCATGTGCATTATTTTCCGGTAGTACTGGATCGTCTGAAACATGCGTTTTACAAAATAGTTCATTTGACATATTTGCATATAAATCGAAGACAGCTTTGTATCGTTCTAAATGACTCATATACGCTTCGATTCAAATATTCAGACTCTGAAATGTCACATTTTTTTGCTCGTTTCTGCTTATTTTTTGAATCTTTTGCGTAAATTGAACTTTTGCAAATTGATATTATTACATATGTACCACAGATTACTTGCATCGAAGCGCGCGCGTACTACCGGTATTTGCACTGCAGTGCAATACCAAAAACATTATGCCATACCTTTATGTTAATGAGTATTTACCAACTTTGACCCGGAACTATTTTTGTTTGTAAACACAAAAAATGCCGTCTACAAGATTTCATTTCACTTTTGTTCGATGCTCGTTATAGTAAAATGCATGACATTACAGATTAAAAACTACGACAAAGAAAATTGCATGTACTTATTATAGTGTGAGGATGATTTTTAGTATCCGGAAGAGCGGTTTGTTTGTCAGCGAAGCAAATACATTGACAACGGGCGATGTCCGTTTCTAGCTCCATGAATGCACGGTGGCCGCCGTACCCCCGTACCACGGCGGCCATCATACATCGAAACTCACGTAACTGCGGGCGCAGCGGAGCCAATTAAATAGTTGACATTTTCAGAGTCGTTTTTGCCTGTAGTTTTCTCACCGGCGCGGATATTCCCTGTTTACAATAGAATGTCACTTTTGCATGCAGTTTATTCTGTGCTTGTGTGTCCTGCTACTGATAACAGTGAGCGCTTGTGTGCCACGGTACACACTGAAATTTGATCGTTCGACAAGATACATTTGCCGTATCTTACTCTTAAATTTCCCGTAAAAATCTTCAAACTGTTATTTGTATCGATCATTTAGAAGAATTTCGAGCTCAACATGTAAAAAATCAAAAGCGTTCGCTTCGTTTGACTATCTATGGCATGTTGCTACGTATGTGTACGTGTGAGCGATCGCAAGCAGACTTCGAAGTTCATCTTACGTTATCCTTTATAAACAATTATATTATACCTTTGTCAATACCAGTGAATTTTGTGACGTCATATCGATACATTATTACTGATAATGTATTCCATTATTCAGCATTGCGGCCCCACAGCGAGCAAGTTCTTCTTTTGAAAACGTAAAAAGGACTGCGCATTTCAAAGGAGGGAAAGTATCGGATAAACCATGTAATAAACAAAACTATAAATCTTGATAATGGTGCACAATATTGATAATAATGTCTTACTGTACGATTTATCACATTTTTTTGAGTCCTCACGCATGCACTTGTCGTCTGTCGGGCTGGCGCTCAGCATGCAGTCCCCGTCCGATACGCTGGTTGTACTACTACGTTTGTTTACAACATGGTTCGCTTCGTTGCTGTATAGGTGAAACAGAACTCAGTACGTTTGCAAACTCCTAGACGATACTTGGTTTGATATTATGTATGTCAGTGGCCATGTAAACTATGCAAGCGTAAAAGGCTACTCGAACCAGCCGTAAACGGGCCAACAACGGCAGCTTGCTGTCATCAACCTTGACCGGAAGTGTCTACGGAAATTACTACGGAGCCATTCAAAGTCTCTGTCCAAGGTCAGCCACTACCAACAATCATGACGACCGTAGACACTCCGTTGATCTAACATCTCGGCCACCTAATTCTGATGCACTGACTGTAATCGGAGACAACTTTCATTCATCGTTTTTTTCTCCTTGTCTGTGGTTTTACCTTGCCTTGTTCTCGATATCGCGACGGTATGGAAACCCTCCAGTATGTTTGTCAACTGTACCTTTCAAGCACCCGTTTACGTCAAGTTTTCTCGTTCGCCGAAATAAAATAGCTCTTCTCAAGAAGCCATCGAAAATTAAATTTATAGACACCATTATTATTGAAATATAAACATTTGAATAACAATGTTGAACTCTGTTGATATCGTTTGCAATGAATACTGTACTACTAGCGACATAATAATGATCGTATTGATCAGCTGATACCATGGCATGCAGCTCGCTGATCATGCTGATGTCGATGCATGAACATTCCGTTTTCTTCATCTCTGGCATTTCACCGTGTCGGCTGTTTGAATGGCATGATATTTAAATGTGATGTTTCAAGTTTGATATAGACGGTAGGGATGCAGTTCCTTTTCATTTCCTTCGAAAATACATCGTTTTTCAATTTAAAATTGAACCGTGAAAGTGTTGGTCATTTTTTGTGCTGAACGTGCGTGTTCAGTGCAGTGCAGTGTGGAGTGCATGTGATGTGTACAGAGTCCGGACGCTCACTGGCTTCAAATTCAGTTTAAATTTCCTTTTTTATTCGTTTTCTACAACTACAAATTCACTGGCATTGCCAAAACTATAAAATAATAGCAATAATGCACACCCTCCCGGCCCATAATGGACTCAAGCAAACTTTGCACTCCATAATGTACTCGGCTTCGCCTCGTACATTATGTCGTGCAAAGTTTGCTTTCGTCCATTATGGGCCGGGAGGGGGTGCATTATTGCTTAAGTAAACAATAGTTTAGCCAATCAAAATAGAGGGTGTGGCGGCGTTGACCAATGAAAAGTGAAAGCTGATTCAATGCCTCATTACAGTGATGTCAATTTATATAACTCCGCAGGGTCGCCCTGAAGCTTTGACAGACAAGTAGTACGCTTGACTAATCGTCGATTCTCTCGATAAATGATGCAAATAAAAGACAGAACATATGTAATAATAACAGAACCCCATGGCCTGTGAGTGCACGCGCGCCGTACTAGCGGTATTTGCACTCGTGCTGCGGTTTATTCGGCTGTCCTTTCACTCGCTTCGCTCGTGAAAGGACTGCCGCCGAATACACCGCAGCACTCGTGCAAATACCGCTAGTACGGCGCGCTTGCACTCACCGGCCATGGGGTTCTGTCATATTATTTGATAGATTGGAGCTGTGCACGGGTCTTTTTGACTTAGAAAAATCGATAATTTTGGTGATTTGTTTCTCTTTTGCTCAAATATATTCTGGTCAAAACAATGCGGACTGGCAGTGAGAGATGCGGAAAATTGCCCGACAGTAATATTGACCTGCCTTTGGCATGTATCAGTCAAATGCAGTTACCAGTGTAAAACTTAAACTTTTGAAGGTATTTTCGACCGTTCGACGTTACATTTTTTAGGACAGGAGTTTTTTTTTGTTGATTTTAGAGGAGGTTTGGACTTCCCGCCAATTTGTTTTGTAATAACTTCTATTCTTAACACCACCACGGAGGTTCGGCCTTCGGCCTCATACTTCGATCCAGGGCCTTCGATCGATGTAATTATACTGAACGAATGTATTTTCTCTCTTTCGAACCAAACTGAACTGAACTTACTATTCAAGCAACACTACATACACCTGTGAATGACGGCACCGGTACACTCATCCTAGATCACAGTACCGGTGAGGTGGATTCCGCACACTACGAATGCAGCCCGGCATACACCCTGAGTGAATAATCTTGCTGGGAGCTTCTTTAAACGATTCCTAATATAATAAAAATGTAATTATTCAAGTAATTTCGGTCTGACAATCACTTTAGGAACTTTAAGAAAGCTGTTTGTGTACCACACCCAAGAGTTAATCGAGTAATGATAAATTTGACAGATGGCGTTTATTACAGTGTTAATATGATAACAGTAAAGACCAAGGACACTAGGAAATTCGAAGGACTTTAATTTCCATTGTGATAAACTTTACCTCAACACTTGTAATGTCAACAATGTCACGAGACAGATGTGACTTTCCTTTAGAAGTACATTCTTACAAGTAAATTCGGATTATTCATACTACTCACTTTTAAGTACCTACAATGAGACACAGACAGCCATTATTGTTGACGATAGCAAAATTAATGATTTCCAAACTGTTGGTAAGATTTAGTCATACTTACGATAGCACAAATTATGCCTGTCTTCATGAGAAATTATTTTGCTTCTAGCTAAATTGTGCTGACAGTAAGATGATGAAAAGATTTTTATTTCTAAATTCAAAATTCACCAACTGCTTTATCTTGCGGATCGTCTGCTTAGAATACGGCAATACGTAGCAAACGACAGGGAGGGACTGACACTTTAACAGTGTCCCAGTCCATAAAAATATGTTTATGTCATCTTGAATTGATTCATACCGGTTTTTTACATTGATCACAGTGACAGCTCACATTGTCAAAGTCGTGCAATTCCATTTTATAATATATGCAGTCAGGTGGTAAATGTGAAGACTTTGAAACAAGGTTATCTAATAGAGGACACATTCTACACACGGTACAAGGCGTCTGTAGTTGTTTACAATAGACAAGTTGACTTCTGTTTTTTTCAAAATCGAAAAGGAGGTACAAATTTACCAGACTATAGGATAATGTGTCTTTTATTGTTTTGATCGTAAGATCGCTCTTTCGAGTAATGTCATATTATATGGCGCCATTGAGTGCGATATTTTATCTAGAATATTTATACTGATGCGCCATTTCTGTCTGGCGAAGTTAGGATTGAATATAGAATAAGCTAATCTGATATTATATAACCATGCCCTGCCCGTCGCATTTTATTGGTCGAGCTGAACCACGTGACTGACCACAAATACACTGTAATGGTTTGTTTACATGCCTTTGAATATGAATAAGATTAACAACTCAAAGTATCGTAACTTTACAGCTCAAACGTAAATCATAATCAATCACAAAATAAAATTGAGCACTTGTAGGTCTAGTTGAGATACTTTTTTCCTGAAAACATCTCCGGATTTGCCAATTGTTTTACAGCGCGTGTGACAGTGCGTCGCGTATTGCTCAGTTTCTGGGGCCCAGTCGTCGTTCGCTCCTGAAATTTTCCTAAATTTTGACGGTTTTCTTGGGCTTGCTGATAATATAATAGAAATAAAAGACTCCGCTCTGACCATTAACGTTCATTTGTGGGCGCGGGCTCGAGGAAAGCCAAATTAACGGGCTCGGCAAGCCTCGCCCGTTAATTTTTGGCTTTCCTCTCGCCCTTGCCCACAAATAAACATTAATTGTCAGCGCGTCGCCCGCTATTTCTATATTCACTTTCAATGGATCATCGGCAAAAATAATGCTTCATCAATTCCAAAATATAAAGAACACTGTGAAGTGATGGTCACTTTTCTTAAGACTTGAAGTTACTAAATATACATACAGTATATCGCATTTTAGTTAGACTCGAAGTGCAAACACCACTCAAGATGTCTGTGTGTCGCAGATATAACGAAAAATGAATAGATAGAAAGAGTAAGCACTTACACTAAAAAAGCTTGATCGTCATAGTAGTAAAGATGAATGACATACTTTTTGAATAACTTTTTAATCTATTAAATCTCAAAATGCTGTATAGAAGACATCTAGTTCACCAGAATTCGGAAAGTTCTATGTATATAAAGACCATGCTATTGATTGAAAGCACACTGACTGACAGTTGCCATGTCCTTAACCAAGAAAACGACTTTCTGCACAAACAATTAATGTCTACAAAATGTATGCATAGCAATATTTTTGGGAAATGAAAAAAATTGCACCGTTGTCAACAGAGGATAATAATTAAAAAAATTGCATATTGAAAATACATCTTTGTCCAATTAGCCAATGAGAATTCAATGACGTCATCATTCATGAAACCTGATTATAACAATAAGAACATGATATCATTCAGCAAAATTTCATTCTTATTTTTTTTGTTTTTTCTTGTAACAAATGTATAGATCACAGAAAAACATGGCCAGAAAATGAAAGCGCTCTTTACTCTAAGCATTTGCGTTGTATTAAGTCCAGCTCTTGCCAAATGCTGGTGCAAGGACGGCCGCATAGTTACGCCAGCCAGAATGCACTTCCCTGAGTACGGTTCACTCACATTGTCTTGCCATGGAGTTTTGTCATTTTATAATATATTCCACTTGAAGAGTAGCAGGCCACGTTGCGTCTAGTTGCAAAAGTTCTGAAAATTTGATAAAATTTGCGAAAGTCGAAATTCTCCAATAAGCACGTGTGTGGTGCTTCTGATAGAAAATAGCGTTAATTTTGTTGATGATAGAATTTTCTATTACCCAGTTCGTTTGTGTTTACGATTATGTTTTGTAGGTTATTTCTTATTTTACGTCGTCTTGTATAATACATTTGCCAAGAAATTCCAACCATATGTCAATTGAAACATGGTATCTTTTGCAAGCACTCAGGACGGGGAGTATACAAACACTTTTAGCATTGTTTCATTTTATATTCAATCGTTTGAAGCATGAAATGAACTAAACACGTAACCAATACGATAACTGAGAAAAATGACACCTAAGATAAGACTTCTAAATAATATTCTTGTTTTCGGCCAATAAATTAGGCAATAGGTCAGCAGGATGGAGCGATGTGGGAATGTGTCTATGATAATACACAATAAATTAAGTCAGTGAACGAATCGATCGACATCGATCGGGGACATTACAAAAACAAAGTAATAGTCTTGTAATTCACCATATCACAAACATCACTTGCCTTTAAAGTTTTTAAATTGAATGTGAACCATATCATATTGTATGATTAAACTGCTTGTATTTCGCCTCCCTGCAGATTGATAACACACCGTTGCACAAGGCAGTAGAGTGGGGTAAAGAGAAGACGACTAAATTATTGTTGGAATGCAAGGCATCTGTAGACATGAAGAACAAAGTAAGTGAATGCAGTTTACATTAAAGCACGATATTACAATGAGACATTACAAAGGTTTCTATGCATAAGATATGTGTAATAAAATTACATATTGAGACACGGCCCCTCCACAATGGAGGGACCGTGGTTGAGAGCATGCCAGAACTCCGCTTCAGTATGAGTACGCATTCGTGAGCTTATATTTGCCTTTTAAATTTGCGGGAACAAACACCATGGAAGTTTTACCCATGCACTCTGATATAGACGCTGCCAGATGTCGAGGTCAGCACGATATCGGATATTTATCGAGTAATATTGATCCTAGAAAATATCCAATTTAGATTCTTGTCATGTAACTTGAAATTAGACGATATTAGACGAGACTGTAGTCAAATATAATATAGACGATCCTAGACGATGTTATCGTGAAAATTTAGTATCAGATACTTTACTATAATATCGATATTTAGTTGTAATGACCACAATTTCTAAATAAACTTGAAGTCATTGGTAGGATATATACTTAAAAATTGACTTTCCTTTGAAAAAATTAAATTGCATTATAAGCCCGTCTTAAAGGAGTTTGAAACAAAAAGTGTCATCAATGAGTCATAAACAGGCTTATTATCTTTAACGTAATATCACCGACTTGGACCATGTCCAGATCAACATGCACTGTAATGGAGGTACAGAAAAACATGAAGATTTTTATCTGTAGGGAGGGGTTAACTTGCAGCAAATTTTTAGAGAACACAAACGGACACCTGAATCACTTCCTCTAGTATTAACAATGCATTACTCAAACGCATCAACTATATGGGGTGATTTGACACCATAGATTCAGTTTTCTAGTGTCTTTTCCGGCCCGGTCACAGTTGTTGCAGATTTAATTGTATTTTTATCTTTATAAGTGATATGTCCATTACCAAACTTGAATAGTTTGATGTCGATTTTTGCAGTTCTGTAGCCCAACACTATCCGACGATTTCCCTCTATTCTCATTGAGGAACATCCAGGGCTGTGCTTCGCGAATAACGATTGAGTCATTTTTTGCGTCACATTATGGTGAAGGCAAATGATCAAATTTTAGATTTGTTGACTGCCATACCGTATAATATGTTAAACGTTTCAATGTACATTAATATTTTGTTCTACTCTATCTATGTCACACAATTTCTGTATCATTTGCTGCCTTTGGCGCTTCATCTAAATCAACCTCTAGAATCCACTGAAAAGGAACTTGCCATGGCGTTTTAAACGGCTTTGTAGTAGTGTAAAAGCTATTTTTGTAGTTTAGAACATATTGATAGACAATAGGATGTCTAACATGACATCCTTTCCAAGGTTATATTGCCCCGTCAAAATGCAGCTTCTGGACCTGTCTATGGATTGCATACTCTGTCAGTTAGGAAAAAATGTGCGCGAATGGCGAAATTCGACTCCCTTTTCATGCCTGGTGATCAGGGGGCCTCTTCACACCCGAGCCACGCAACAATTATTCCATTTGCATATTGACCAACAGGTACAATTGACGTGATTTGTTCCACGCTATTGATACGAAAGTGAACTTAGCGGTCCTTGCGTGAATGAGACCACATACAAAGTCAGCTACATAAAACAGTGCTCACAGACACCCAGTAAATATTGGCAAGGAAGCCGCGTCAGCCCTAAGTCGTCATAGACTCCAGCTACAGCAACTTGTCAAGTTGCTTCAGCGAGGACAATGTTTACCAGAATTCAGAAAGTGATTTCGAGGGGAATCGGTATTAAAGTGAACAGGCATACCAATTTTAACTCGAGGCATCCGGGAAAAGTTGTTCCGAATCAGAGTCGGAGTCTGACTCTGAAGGACAAAGCGCGAGTGGACAAAGCAATAGAATGCTCTGGACAGATTGGAAAGTATGATGAGTCCAAGTTTCATTTATGTATATTTAATAAGACAGTATCAGTAGAACTTTAAATGGTTGATTTTTATTTCACTGAGTGGTTTCGTTTAATGACCGCAGTAAAACACTTGCATTGCATGTTTTAGACCCTTGACAGAACCTATGTTATATTGGAGCACGCGAGAACTGCAGCAGTCGACGTATGTTTTTGTGCATTTTCAAAGCAAACGAATCCTGCAAAAATGATGTACTAAGCCTATTTTGTACTTGTTTGAAATGAAGAAAAACAGAAAGCTTGTCGCCGCATTGTCGGGTCGCCATTTTGAATCACCGTCTTCACAATTGTGTAGATACGGGAAGCCGTCTGACACAATTGTTTGCCGATAAATAACAACGTGGCATCGACTATCATCCTTGTAATTTTTATTTTCCATATTTGGCAAGAAAGCAGTTATATTCTTGTATACCTAATATGACAGACTCACAGATCATTTCAATTTGCTTGTATCATGTGACGCCTCGATACCGTTGGTTATCTCGTGAAAAGACCTTGGTTTGGACTCAGACAAATAGAGAGACAGTCCTTTATTTGTCAGTGGTTTGGATCTTGTTTGACACGACAATGTAATTAACGCAAACTTAAGCATTTAGGCACCGTACAATGTTCCTTGTTGCGCGCTACATGCTAGATATAGGTTCTGGGCAAAGGAAAACCTTGCCTCACACCGTTACGGACATGGGATTTACGAAGATGTGAAAGATTGTTTGCCCGTATTAAGATACAATAAGTCGTCGGCTGAACTTCGAAAAGCCGAAAAACGTCGACCGAGTTGGGTAGGGGTACACACCCACCCTTAACTTTCACTTGCATGTTATCTGTACAAAAGGGCGATACGCAATGCAAGGCAGTGACGTAAGCTAACTTCAAAACCCAAAGAGTGATTTTACGTTTTGTTGTATGGTGCATGTCATAGACCCTTTAACACCTGACAAGTATAGGCCTAGGGGTCATTACAAATGCTTAGAACAACCATTTTATCCAATCACGTACGTGTTTTGTTAAATGTGTCACAATATTGGGCTGATCTAACATCGAGAACAGTAGTATTAGTGGATGTGTTTTAATTTCAACCAGGCCAGTTTCTTTGCGCGGAAAGTTGGAATGGCGACTTCCTAGTGTATGTCTTTTATCGGAAACTTTCACCAGTGTGGTCCATTGCAACATTGGAAAGTTATACACCACACGACAGGGAAACTGTCGGCGATCCCTTCTTATGACTAACTCTACTGTATCGGGAAGGTGTCAGCAAAGATGGTAGAGATACGTGACCAGGGTGTTCAAGTTCAAAATCGTCGTACTGGATGTAACGTACTAAAATAAGGTGCACCTTTCTTGGCCTGTATGCCTAAACGAAAATCATATATGCAGTGGTCATTTGCATACAATAAATGTAAAGTTGTCACATCATCCCCTATACAAGTGACTATAATGTGTGGTAAGAGCAGGCTGTGCAGATTGTTATCCCCTGACAGCATATACTTAAAGATCGCTGTGTGATATAAAATGCCGCCTAACCGATTAGAGTCATAAGCCATTTGAGTGACAACTGGAAACAGTTGAAACAGCTCTAAAGGAGCTTCAACCAAGCTAAAAAGGGTTCTAAGCGAGCACGTCTGGTTTTGAAAAAAATGCCGGTCACATAGCTATCCGTATAATACATCCCAGCTTTTCTAAATAAAGAAAATTTTACTGGAAAATCGACAGCAGACCATTAGCGCCCATGCCTAAATGTTGTTGCTTGTTTCAAACATTTGTCAATCATTCAAGGACGCGCAGAGGTGTAAATGCTCAAACATATGCAATGAAAACGGGATCAATTACACTGCGTAAATAACTCGTGAATGCGGTGGAATAGCTTATTCTTTGGTCGGTTAATGCTATGAACCTATACTGCGATACTTCTTCAAGAACGTTAACAGCAGCCTATCTTTGCAATTTCATTTAGCAAAACAACACCACAACAAACCGCAATTTTTATGTGTTTTTGCAGCCATTTTTCTGTCGTGTTAGATGTGTAACGGCCAGCGCACGTTCATTAGACGTGGCGGCACTGGATTTTGCTCCAAGGCATTCAAATCAACTCTAAATGGTGCATTCTTTTTTGTGTTTAATAATTTTTGACAAATTATACATTGTAATTGGAAAATTATGATCATGTTACTAGACAGATATCATCTGAAATGTTTTGGCAATTCATTGTCTCACAATAGGTATATGAGAAATATTAACTCAGAGTCGCATTGTTGTGATTTCCGCTGGTCGTTTGCCACACAAAACTTTGCACCCATCAAAAAACTGTTTGCAGAGGAGAACGTACTAATATGGTTGGCGGTTAATAATTCCAAAGACATACAGAATAGTTTGAAATGTCTGACTTGGTTAAAATGACCTGGACGACAAAGTAACATTATATGTTCATTTTTTTTTAGATTACTAGCCATTATAGGTGTTGTGAGGACATCTCAAAGGTGACATACTGCATCACAAGTTCAATTCTCTTATGAAAATGAAATGTGCACCATGCCACGTAGCCCTTACCAACTTTAAGCCATTCCTTTTTCACGGGCGCATTGTCCATACCGTAGGCAATGACCCCCTCAAGACATTGTGGGATGACCCACGAATAGTTGATGATAGACGATTTTAAATAATGACTTTTGCTTTTAAGGTGATTACGTTATTAAAGTATTCCGAGGGTTTTGATTGTATTTTTATGTGATATCTAGACCTCAGATTTGTTTGATTCCTGTACGAAAGCTTTTTTATTGTTATCTATTGACCAATTTGCTGATAGAAAGGTTAAATCAGTTCAATCAAATAAGACGCGCGTGCATTTCACCCAAAGTTTGGCGGGTGTAATACGGCGAAGGAAACTTGATAATGAAGAACTTCGAATATGGCCGGTGTCCGGTAAGGTCGATGTGAGTGGAAGTCTCTCCAAAATCCGATCCATCAGCACAGGCTTCTCAACGCTGATGCTTCACGTCTTAAGAGATGATGTAAGTACGATTCGATTCGGATGGAAGTCGCATGAAAATCGGACTCAGTTTGATGATGTTACGGCCATTCGAAGTTCTCTGAACTGGGCGTGAGGAATGCAACGAGCCGCATAACTCAACGCTAACGTATAAACTGTTGACGGACCATTTTATGGGCATGATGAATCAACCGTCTCAGTGATTTTTCATTCGCCGAACTGATCAGTGCTTTGATATTGAGTTTTATTTCGCGTTTGAAGGAACTCGGAGCATTGTCGACAAACGAATTTCCCAGTTCAACTCATACGTAGTGAATTACGTGTAACGTCTATGGGTTATAGCTGAGACATGCTTGGCTGACATTTATGCCCATTTACACGCTACTGAGGCAAACGTTAATTTCTAACCCATCTCGTTTAATTTCGGAGGCAACGACGTGACTGCTGTTTGTGGGAGGACGCCCTCATCGGTGAAAGTCGACGCTGTTTCTCGCGTTTGTTTATGAACTTTTGAACTACAGCTGAAGTGACTCTTGGCAGGCGAAGCTACGCTCGTTTTCTCCGGTAACGTGTACCTGCGATGGAATGTTATTGAGTCACTGTGTTGTCAACGTTGCCACATAGGCGTTTGGACAATTAATGCAACGGACACTGTACTGTTTGTATGACAAGTGAAAAGCAACGAGTGGCAAAAGCTGAACATTGTCATTTTAAGTATTACTTGTTCTCGACGTAACAGGCTTTTGATATCATTTTGCACTTCTGAATCAATGTCTTTTATTTTTATAACATTTGGACATATTGAGTGCTGAAGCGAGCGCGTTTGATTTAGGAATAGTGCATTTTTGTTGACGGTATTGTAATTTGATATTTTTACTCTGTACCGGTACATTTGAATTTTATTGAATCATTATTCATTATATATCATTTTATTATTCTTTCATTTTACTTTAAGTGTCTGTGTCATTTGTACAGTCCCTGCACTCGTCTTGGTTTACCCCTACCCGCGACGCAACCGCATTTTCCGCGAATTCCGCGACCCAACTCACACGAACAAATTCGGTAATTGCCCTTGTTGAGTTTTCTCCTAAACAGCTAGCCCGTGAACTACACCGAAATAAAGAAAGGGTAAATCTTGCATAATAATCGACAAGAACTATATGAACTAAATTTAACTTATTAATTCCAATTCGGCCGTATCGATCAATCCCGACGGTGCACCCGTGGCGGACGGAGAGGGTACCGATCAAAAGTCCGCTTACACTGTTTTGGAAAATTAAATAATGAGGTTTATTTATAAGGATCACAACATGACAAACCGCTAAGATAACACCATTAACACGATATAAATAAGATCTTTTGTGGTCAATTGCTATTATGTCATCTCCACAAGTTGGTCTGTCAATAAAGTTCACCTACAGCCGAGCTAATAAAACCAACAAAACAAATCATTACATATTGTTTTAATTTTACGTTCATCAACCCATGACTTCGACAGACAGATATATTAAAGGTGATGCCTTTGCCTTTACACCATGATCTTGTCAATACCTCAGATCATTAGTGTGAAGTTGTATTGTCAAAGCTTAAATAAACTCAAAGCTTCATGCCGAAGAAAGTATTGTATTCGATGGGTCATCACTCCCACGGAAATATGATAAGTCATTATGATATCTTATCACTTTTTTTCAAATGCATGCGGAACGGGACACTGTTTTACCGTATACCTACATTGTCGTCGCTTTTTTGCCTAAGTCTTCTCTCCATGTGGGTTTTCCTTGCACGATATTTAAAGCGTATAAAAATTCGCTACGCTATGGTACGGCTGGCTATGTGGGCCTCGCTTGCTAGAAAGACCGTATTCGGGCGCATAATCCTGCGCTTGAGGATAGAGCTGCATAGCGAACGAGGGGCTGTGCAGAGAGTCTGGGGATGGACGACCATGAACATTCTGATAATCCCTCCCTCATTCACGATGCTGCGTCAAAAACGTCTGGAGTTAAAACTTTCATGTTTATATACACGTGTTTTTACAAGCGTGTACGGATATACTCTTAATCATTTGTTTTGTTGAAGTCATCTCACATTACCAAAGGTGAAACTTGAGTAGGCCATAGGTTGACAGGCGACAGTTGTAATTGCAAGGGAAATGGCTGAGACCCAAGTACTCTAACTAAATGCCCCAGTGCTCGTTTGTGGAAAGCTTTATAGTTTAATGTTGAGCAAACTTTAGTACCTTATTTTGTTGATCAAACGAGCTCTGTGCCTATATTTAAAATACTAGATATCCAATATAAAAAGAATATTGTCGTAAAAAGTACTGAATACCGACTTTGTTCATGTAGTGAGCAAAGGCGGAAATGACGCCGATCAGTATTGTGTCGTCAAACATCACCGGAAAACTGTTCTCAAAGGTTCCTATTAATATGAATATAATTTTCAAAGTGAACCTAATTTTACAGTAGTGCTTCTTTTGTTTTATAGTTTGCAAATTTCATACAAGATATTCCTACTATTCACAACGAAAAGGAGTTCAGCCAGAATTTCAATGTTGTATTAGATCAACAATTCCCGTGGCGCCCATTTCTTTTCGATCCGTCGTGTCGGTAAAGGTCGTAAAACATGATTGTCTTTGAATCTACCCAAATGAAAAAGTAAATTCCACTCATGGAGTTGTCACATCTCTGCTTCACACATATCGTATCGTGGCCGCGGCGCCGAGCAGTTTTACCCGTACTACCCTGGGGGTGCTTTACACTAGGGCCCACGGGAAATTGATTGCATCAAAATTTGTCACATCGACGATGTTTTTAAGGTATAAATATGCAATAATGTCTAACGTTAAGTTGCTTATTTTGTAATAAACTGTCTTGCTGAAAATGTGACCTTCCATTCCGATGTCAAGTGCAGTACCTGCCAATGACTTCGCAAACACTTGCTCACTTTAATCGTGTGCCGAATTTATCGCAGGAACATATTTGGATGGATAGTGAAAAAACAGTTAGCAGATTACAGGTAGCACTGTTTACGACGCAATGTTTCCTTAACTTTTATGTAGATATCTTACAAAATATAGCTGATTAATATAAAACATATTGCAGGCACCTATGCAGTAAAAATAAGTTCTGTCAGGATTGTTAATCCGGTTATCCAAATTTTAACTAATCCATGTCACTCGAGAGTTTAAATGTCCGACTTCAGGTCACTGCGTAGGGTGGCGCCAATGATTATAATTTCGTTTGAAGTTCGTTTACATGGATATTAAGTCATCTTTTAAATAAATGGAGTGACAAAATATTATTGTTTCCAAGTACCTTGATATACTGGACGAGACCGTGCTGCACTAGTATTGCATGAGCTCTGATCAAATTGTGTGGGCCGTCTTTTGATTTAAGAATGATAAATACCAAATCGATCATTTTTCTGTCGAATTTTCAAAATTCTCTGAGAAAACGCCTTAAAGTAAGGCCCAGAATTGAGATGTGTCGCCAGTTCAAGATAAGGAATTGTTTCCGTGTAATTTACGATTTGTAAAAATAAAAACAAATGCACGTGGCTATCCCATGTCAAATCGGGGAGCTTTTGTAAACATCGTGGACATATTTGCATCGCTATTTGCATAACCTATCTTGAGTGACACAACGTTGCGTAATTTACATAATGACGTTGTTGGGCTTCTCCAAAAACCAGGATTACTCCCGTCTGTCAACAATAAACCGTAACAATGTTTATTGAAGCACAGTCTCTCCCAAGCCTAGTCCAATTTTCGAGATATCGAACTGTTTACGCTGTTGCAGCCAAAAACTACGTGTCGCGTGTTTTACTACTACGTCTGTCCATACCCACAGACTGTAAGACAACCAAAACTGTTCTCCATCCAACTTAATGTTACGACCGAAAACCAAAAAATTACGTTCACTTCCGTTAACATTTTACATGTGTGTAGACACGCAAGAAGAAAGTTCCATACTAAAAACTCTTCGATCCTGCTCCGAAAGAAACTACGGCCGAAAAAAACAACCAAAAACCACAACTTTTTTATGGTATATAATGTCGGTCAATACAATGTCAGGCATTCAAAAACTGTTCCCAGAATCCCAACCTATGATGCCGAACATCAAATTATTATGTCCGTTTCAGATTATATTTTGTATACCTGATAAAGTCCGACATCCAAAATTTTTCCTGCTCCGAACTAATTGTAACCGAAAAAAAAAACTCGAAAAATCTTTTTTTCTAATGCAGTGATTGTGTTTACTCACCGGTTGAACTCGGTAAAGTTCGTGTTGTATTACAACGCAAACTTTACAGAGTGGGCTTATTATGCACCGTCGTCAGTACATCTGAACGTAATCACAGTAAATAAAGATTACATCCAAGTACCTCACCAAGGGTTTCAGTGTCGTTTTATTTTGGGAATGGTTGCGATGTCATACAATTTGACAGTCGATCGGGCGACATCCCCTCCCACGGACTTGTATTCCTCCGAAATTGTGCGCGAACAAATACGCCAACCTCTCCTCGGACCGATCGGGAAAAGTTGGAGGGTAATACACGTCGACTTTTCTACTTTACGTTCGAATGACCTTGCTTTTGTTTGAAATCTCCACCGACTGAACGGAGCTAGGAGCAATTCAAAAACCAGACCACGGACCCTTTTTGAGCAGACATTCGCAGCATATGCATGTACCATCGAGGTCTCTGCTACCTCCATGCATGTACCAATGATCAGATGATGGGCCGGTCAAAGGTCATCTCGATTGGTATATAATTTACAGTCCAAATTCGTGTTCATATGATCTTTTTTAAATATTTACAGTTTTTGTTTGATGCAATTTTAAACTTTGGAAAGAGTTTTATAGGAACATAAACCAAACAAGAATACAAAAATAATAACGTGAACTCGAAAAATTACATTATCGCCGAACTTGCCATTTCGAATCGACAACTGGTTTATCGCATGGATGATCTCAACCACACTGAGAAGTGCTGCTGGCCTATCCACTGCTCTCCGTACCTCAACGCAACGGGCAGCAGTTACGAACAAACGAGGCCATTTCTGGTTTCAACATGTCAAAGAAGGCGATATTTTAGTGTTGAACTGAAGTACACGACCCGTATTTCATTATCTGTACAAAGATTAACGCATTCTGTTAATATCCACGTGGTCACGGACTCGCAATAAACTTTCACTTTTCAGAACAAGTTGCCTTCGTAACACTCCGAGACCCGCGATCAAATTGTTGTTTAACCACGTTTTGTGGAGGGACCGTGGTTTAACCAAATGTGAAATGTCGGCGGATACATTTTACGAGTCAAAAAAACAAAAAAACAAAACAAAAAACAGACAGATAAATATTTTTTTAACGGCACCGATAAGTTCAGACTGTTTGCTACAAAGTGGTTCGGAGATGTGACCCTTCAAAAAAAGTGGGTCACAAGCTTTCCTTTTGTAGAGATTTATATGTATGAATAGATGACACCTCTCGTGAGACAAATTTTTGGCCAGTCTACAGCCTGGAAATTACATGGCAAACAAGTCAGGTCGTGTGGCTTGGACAGTTATCGCTACATAATTTAAATATACATGTAATGGAGATTTACAATGAGCTGTTTGTTGAAGCATGGAGGTAGCTACCTCCATGGTTGAAGGCACAATAAAGTTGCTGCTACTCGTCAAAATACGGAAACGTTAGTCGGTACCCACCAAACTTCGTATGGAAACCCTAATTATACATGTAAGCTATGGATGTTGTAGGAGGTTGAACTTGTCGGTTTGCGATGCTTGGCGTCGTTTTCGTCATTTATAAGATTACTTCTCACAACTTGTGAACAATGAATTAGTCCGATAGTATCACGTTTACATAGCGTTGTAGTGTTTATCTAAGGAACGCAGCAAGCTTATTTACATATGAATTTAGGACGCGCCCGATATCAGTAATGACTGCTGACGTCATTGTGTTCGCCCACTGAAGCCATTTGCTGTAGCGGCGTGCCGAAAAGAAAGGCTCCGAAATTGGCGGTTTTCTTTTTCTTTGAACAACTGTCATTCCCGGTCGACATTATTACTTGGTAACAAAATTTGTTCGCGTTTAGGTTAATGCACTTTTAATTATCAAACGCCGTGGCGTCGAAGTAGCAAAACAGGTTTTTTTTGCGTTTTTCTCGAATTCAATGTGTGAATGAGGTAGCCTTCTTTGGCACCTCGTCAATTCGCACTCACAAACACAAGCTGCTTGAAATTCTTACTGTTTATTGGAAACATAATGAACTGTCTGGGATTTCCTTTAAATGCTTTAGTTTTTTTTGTTATGGGCTCTTCAAGGTGTTAGACTAAGGTGCTTTTCAAGGAATTGTAATTTTCATGCCACATAATTTGAATGGAGCCGCCGAGAAAAAATCGCAGACACGGATTTGAAGGATATTGTCAAGGCTTGTCAATGAACAAATTTCAACCGGCAAGCTTGCAGCGTGCTCTTGAAAGGGGGGAAAACCGTTTTTTGGAAGGTTCAGCAAAACGCTTGTCACGTGAATCTTATGCAAATAATGACCGTGTACTGTGGTTGGTCGGATAGCTCTATATTGGGGCTTTCAGAAAATATATACTTTATTGGGGTTTGGGACTTCTTCAATTGAGAAAAAAATAAAAATCTGAAAGTGTCTAAAAGGTATTTATCATCCTTAAATGTCGGAACTCGAACTCCTACCAGGGTTACATATGTAATCTCCATTAAAGCCGTATGATCCACGATTTTTCACAGTATTTTCACGAGTTTCCTTTCAAACTTAAAGCGCAGTGCTCGTCGCGCTGCGCAGGCTCCTGAGCCCCCCCC
>LD345156.1:93145-113097 GCA_001465055.1 Ptychodera flava | reverse complement strand
ACGCCTCTTGCACGCCGATGTTAAAATTAAAACGTTCATGGTGGTTTTCTGATTTTCTTTTCAAATTTTTAAACTTTCAACCCGTAATAAACGTGTAAAATTATTTTATATACTTTCTGTTTTAGAAAAAACATGCTTTCAGCAATTGTAGGTCAGAAATATTTTTCACTTAGTGTGAAATTCGTTACACCAAAATCCGTGTACGTTTGCCGCACAGTGAAGTAATAGTAGATTTAATATAGCCATTGTAAAGAAAACAACACAAAAGACTGTTAATTGTTTCACAGTATAGTAAAATTTCTGTGATGCTGAGTTTTTGAACAGTTGAAGGAGATCGTTGTTAACACATAGTGTTCAGGTTTAGAACATCGTTGTTAATTTTTTGAACACTAGTGTTAACAATATGAACACTATCCGTTCAAATTTGAAGTGTTCATAATACTACTGACAGAATACGAGAAGTCTATTATTTACTTGCTGACGCATTGTTAGCCTTATTATTAATTAATAATAATTATTTTGCTGTCCTAACTCCTCCAAACAATGGGGCTCAGACGAGAAATTTACAATGGAAATCCTGCGCCGCACCACGCTTTGAGTACCAAGGGTGCATACAGGCTTTTTTTTGCTTGACTGTGATTTATACATTCGCTATTCACTCGTAGGGAAAATTGGAGCGTAATTATTATTCGGCAAGCTGCAAGGCGAATATTCTTTTAGGTTTATTTAATCACAGTGTTCATCCAGTTTTGCTCTGCCGGCATAGAGCATCATACGTTGTCATTACATCTCTTGCAAACGTACGTTTCCTTGTGAGTCGGAGGCCGCATCAAAGTTACGGCAAAGAGATGTCCTATGTACTGATATAAGTCAGTTGTACTTGAAGAGATCGATTTTGTTCTCCGAACATCGAGTGTGTCCTCGCGAACTGGGCATTCAACTACGCTAAATGATAAAAATGACGCAGTGATTGTTCGTTGAGTTCGCTTGGAGATCAATTCGTAAAAGAACTTAGACTGAACTGTAAACACGTGTGCCAATATCTTAAGGATAGAGGATTGGGGAGTCTTACGATTCGCCGTCATATTACTGGTATAGAGGATGAATACATCGGATTGTCCTGTAGTTTATCCCAATTTTTGTATCACATGTGTGTGTAGTCGTAACATCGAAAGATGAAAGAAGATTTTTTTTTAAAGAAAAAGATATATATATATATATATATATATATATATATATATATATATATATATATATATATATATATGGATATGTGTATCCCTCCCGACTTCAAACTTTTAAAGTTTAAGATAATTGATTTTTTCTCCTCAACACATTACAACCGAAATCAACTAAACTGCCAATTTCATTTGCACAAAAAATGAAATGTCCAAAGGAAAATCCATCTTTTTACTACACAATTTGGATACGTATCCAAGAATGTTACGTTATTGACTAAAGGCAATTTTATTTTATTCACAGCAATAGTAAAATGTATTTACTAGTTTAAACATGAAGTTTCTCTTGTCCATTAAAACTTTTCCCCGCACAAAAACTTGCCTCTTTTGGTTTATATTACATCGACTAATTATCTGTTCTCAATGTTTTCCCAAAAATATTAGATCAGCCAATGTTTTGATCTTTCCCGAAACGTGTACCTGGTTGTTAAAATGGCTGTTTTAACCATTGTATGACCATAAGCCTTGTCAGCGCAATAAGTAACGTACGCAACAAGTGGAACACTATAATACTTCACATCGCATTTCAGCGAATGTTATACAATATGATAAGGGGAAGTACATGGCTTTCAAATTTTTAAGGTAGGAATACGCCTATGAGAAGTTTGCTGGACATTTACTGCACTGATGTGGTCGTCTGCATATGTGAACTCAATTTTAGCTTGTGGGGTGAATTAAATTTTCACCGCATTATTTAGTGTGACAAATGAATAATTGTTTCCCCAGAAACGTCTAAAACGTGGTGAACGTAGCATTGCCGAAACTAAAAGAAATAGGAAACATGTAATTTTTGCACGTAGTCTAAATTACAAGGTTTCTGCGACCAGTGTTATAAAATTGAGTTGTGTTTATCACATAATTGGTATGGCCTTTCAGTAACCTAATTTATGTATATTCACATCAATTGCCTGACACTATTTCAGTTTAATCATAGAGAGGCAAACGACTGCTTTACGTTTTCAGACGTCAGCGGAATTCTTGTAATAGGTTCAGAGTATATTTTATCTGTCCATTGTCATGGAAGGCAAAAAATCTCTTTACAATAAATATTCATGTTAAAAATAGAATAATCCGATTATTGCACAGAATGACACTTGGAGCATTTCATCGCAAATCCATGATTTCAACAAACTATTCGCTTTAGGTTTTCGAATTCACTCACATTTCGATTTCTCAAAATTACTCTAAAAATGAAGACACTTAGTTGCGTATTTGAGACCTGGAATATTTCAGTACATTTTCTATATACTCAGCTTAAGAATAAAGCTAACTACATTCATAGAACGCTGTTACTTACTGTTATCAATGCCCAGGTAATAGTTTGTAACATTTATTGATACCACTTTCTATTTCATATGGACAAAATTCAGATTGACACATAATGCCCTGACATAGATGTTTGCTAATGTAAAAGTGTTTCCTTCTTTCATTTCATGCATTCGACGTTGAATAATCTTTATTGTCATATGTATTTTCGCAGTTCTACATAATCTTCCAAAAAAGGACAATTTCAGTCAGCTAAAAATCTTGATCAACCAAAGGTCAAGGAAAATGTATCGGTTGAAAACACATATACGGAAGCTTTATTTATTCATCATATACAAAGTATAATCCACGACATGTAATTCACACTAAGCTCATAGGTTCTTTGAGCAAGAATGTAAGTATCTTTCAATTTCCAAAAGTTTATTATTATTGTTGCAAGGCGCCCTCACCGATAAAGCTTGCTATCACAACTTTGGAATGAACAAGTCCCGATTCAGTAGCTATAAACTCTAAGCACAGTATGTACAGCTATCGAGAAGTCGATTATGCAGTTGGTACTGTAATAGAAAGAAAGGTATGACGCAATGTTTGTCACAGGTACCGCATAACAAATTCAATGTACAGGAAGAAGTAAATGATATCAACCATTCGTTCAATCCTCCCACAGATTCAATAACTAAATTTGATAGCTTATAACCCAGAAGTAGCCTTTCCCTTTTCGTGACGGCTGCCACTCATAAATAGAGCACTAATTACGGAGTCCACTGCGGAATTACTAGAATTTGACGAAAATTCGTTACCTTTGGTCATCGCAACTGTGAAAGAGAAATTGAAATATTTTCACTCAATATATTGAGTAACTCATTCGTGGTTCTGTAACTATAGCAGTAACCTGAGATATCCGAGGTCAATTTGTCTCGTCGATGCAAATTATGATGCATTTTAAATTACCACTTCAGTTCCTAAAGCACGTATGCCAAAGTATTAACAATCACAGCAGTAAGCGCTTAAAATGATCTTCAAAATATTAACTGTTTTGCCGTAACATATTGTTACGACCACAGGAAGTCGGCAAGGCAAATGGAAATGGCCGTCTAAAATTGTCTTCAGCAAAGTGGTACAATTCCAAGCGGACCCGCTGGCCGCAACAAAAGATGGTCAAATAAAGGAAA
Organism: Ptychodera flava; assembly: GCA_001465055.1. Classification (NCBI taxonomy): domain Eukaryota; kingdom Metazoa; phylum Hemichordata; class Enteropneusta; family Ptychoderidae; genus Ptychodera; species Ptychodera flava. The sequence continues at coordinate 109,421 of LD345156.1, read as the reverse complement.
CTACACGCAAGTTATCGAGAACATTTCCTTATTCTTATTGAAGAACGTCACGTAGTGACAGCAAGAAAATAACTTTACAATATTGAAATTATTTGTACTATGAGCGTGACCAAATAACAAAACGTATTAGTTTTAACTTTTAAATAAATAACAGAAAGTGTCCACGGGCGCGACGACGAGAGCTCTCTAAACACGAAACACGCTGGTCCACAGTGCCAACTCCGTCCGGACGCATCAGTCCAACGAGAACAGCCAGGTAGCAGCTCGACGCTCAGGTACAACCATCTTCGTAGAAAGTCAAAGCATGAAACTCCCACCACTAGGATGTTTCCAAATAACTGTAATGCACTCACAGGAACTCTGTAATCAGAACTTCCTCAGGCGTCAACAGGCACACAAAGTTTCTAGACTGCAGTCACAATTTTGGCACCAGCGGGAAAAAGTCCGTAAAGTCGGCCTCGGTCTTCAAAAGTGGGAAACTCAGTGGACGTGAACTTCCGACGATCCCAGCACTTGTGGAAAGTCAAAGTGACGTGGCAATGAACACGTTTATATACGAAAAAATACATTATTCATAGACACCTGGTCACGCAAATAAGCAAAGAAAACAACAGGATTTCAAACTATGTTACCTGGTCACTAGAAAAATGATAGAGGGCGTTTCCCTCGTAACAATATCTAGGAACGATGACATCAGAAAATCCCGATTTAGATGATAAGGTGTTACACTTGCTCGCCATTAGTTTGAGAACAATGAGAAAACAATAATACGGAGACAAGGAGAAAGTGAAAAAAAATGGTGTACTGATGTAAAGTTATTGCAGTGAGAACTGACAAGCTGTGCTATTTCACTATTCCAAAACTTGCAGTGTGTGAAACAGTTTTTTTTCTTTGTAAGAGATATATTTAAATATTCTTAAATGACAGTCAATCTTGAATTAAAGTTAAGTATTATGTGGTTACGGTATTTTGTTATGTGGAAATGCACAGTGTACGGAATGCGAATACAGGAGCGTGTCTGCACTCTTATATTCAATGTGAGTTTCTTGGGCGTTGGAAGGTCTGTGTTGACGCTTTGCAAAAACAGGGCATTAGTCCGAGGAAACCATTGCGTCCGCACGCTTTGTTTTGAAAGTGACACCGACGTAAACGCCCTCTACAGTTATGTTCGGCATCACGGCAAAAACTTGAATGGCTTATGGATTTATCGCCGGGTGATCGCCCAGGATTTCACAAATTCATCAGAGAATGGTATGGTCTTCCTTCCTCGGTCGCTGCTGTTATTGTGGTCGATTATAACTTCGAATGTTGACTTCCTGGTTTGTATTTTTCAGAAAAACTGCTTCTCTTAAATCCTTTGACTGCCTGGGGTGTACTCTTTCTCTTGTCATATGGGGTGTGCGGCCCGATTTGGAAACATCTACCACGAATATTCAAAAAATACCACTCATTGTTACGGATTTTCCTTGACAATGTCTGGAAATTCTCATCTTTATTTTTTTGCATGTGAAGGTTTTTGTAATGAACGGGACCTTTTCTTTGTTATCTGTTTAAGGTTTTAACGATGAAAAATCAATGCACGTTTAGGGGGTTTTAGCGAAAAAGTGGACCATTCGGGGGGCATGCCCGTACTCCTTTTCTATGGGAGTACCCCCAGGGGCTTGGCTGCTGTATGTTTTGTCTGCTACTCTTCAATAAACTGCATCTTCTCTGGAAGCGACGTTCATCAATTTCTGGATGCTCTCTTCTCGCCTTACAACAAGCAAAAGCGCTACTTCTTCTTTGGACCAATTATTACCGCGTTCGGCTGCGCACTAGTAGGACACATTTGTCATGGTTAAACTCAACGACATCAGAACAAAGGCAATAAGTTACATCGAAAATATGCACTAAACTCGCCACATCGGGGCTTTTTTGCGACGTCGGTATTTTCCGTTGCGTTCACACGCACTGCGCACGTTAAGTCCCAGCTCGGACTTAGGTCCACCCCGACTCCTTCCTAAAATAACGCTGGCCATGGGGCGTAGGGAACTGTTCTTACATTTTTTAAAGTCAGACTCGGATCAGCCATGGGCCACCGAAAACGTTGCAGTGAGAAAGCCAAAGCAGGGGTTACAAGTGTATGTTTTAAACCTGAGGGGATCCGATTAGTCGCTCTGTAAATATTACTTATCAGCGATCTAAGCGATCTCACATTTACACGTCAATCAATAAGGTATAAATTTAGTTTGGAGCAATCGCCCTCAACGGTAATCACTTGGCCAGAGAACAATTGCTAGCTTGCAATGACGGACACAAACATCTGACAGCTGCTGTCTACGCTCTTTTTGTTTTCAATTAACCGTGACCAATCGAAACGCCTACGGCGAAGACATTTACAACCAGAAGAGAATTCTGAAGGCTTAACCCCGCCTGATGTTGAAATCCATTTCATTTAGTAAAGTTTCAGAACCAAGTAAGGAATAAGGTTCTTGTTGAAATACTGATATGTCGATATGTACTTATTCCAACGAAATATTTTGCCGCTAATTGTCACTGATCCTATTGATTTTAAATTTAACAGAATTTTTGCTTTTCACGTGTGCATGTCACATCACAATAAGAAAGCACTATGAGTCCAGACAAATCACCAGGATATAAAGCCTTTGTATTGTTATTATATAATAGCTTTGAATTTTATGACGTCATACATCCTGATAATTACTGATTATGTATCCGATTATCCAGCATTGAGCTCCCACAGTAAGCATAAGAATACAAAGTTTTTGTTTGTAAACGAATAAAGAAGTAAGCGTTTAAAAGGAGAGAAAATATGGTAATAAACCATGTAAAACATACAACGAAATATTGATAACGGTGCAAAATATCGATAAAAATGCATTTCTTTACGATTTATCAAAATTGTTGAGTCCTCCCGAATGCACCTGTCGTCTACTCTGTCTGGCTGTCGCCCAGCAGTCCCGCTCGATGCGCTGCAGTGTCAACGGTGCAGTATAAAGTAATTGAAGCAGAACTCAGTACGCTTGCAAACTTTTAGATGATGCTGGGTTTGACACACGGCATATTATGTATGTTACAAAAGTGACCATGTAAACTAGGCAATCGTTAAAAGCTACTCAAACCAGCCATCCACTGACCAACAACGGCAGTTGATGTCATTAACATTGTCAGATAGCATCTACAGAAAGGATTCCGGAGCTAATAAAAATATCGGTCTAAGTGCAACTACAACCAACAATCATAACGACCGTGGGATCTCCATTGATCTAATGACTTGCCGGGTTACCTATTTTTCTGATGCATCGGTAAATCGGCGACAACTTTCGTGATCGGTTTCGACTATTTCCCGACAAAGCCTCGCCAGTATGTTTGTCAAATGTACCTTCCAAACACCTGTTTACATCGTTCCCCCGGTCGCCAAAATACAATAGCTATCGTCAAGAAGCCATCGGAAATTAAATTTACAGACGCAATTATTAATGAAATTTAAACATTTAAATGAAAGTGTTGAACTCTGTTGATATTGTTAGAAACTGCATGTTGTACTGTTACTACCAGCGACACATGCTGATCAGCTGATACCTGACAGCTCGCTGCACAAGGCATTGGTGTCGATGCATAGACACTCAGTTTTCCTGATGACTGGCACATAACGTGTTATAGCTTTTTGAATGACATGATATTGGAAGGTGGCGATTCAGTTCGATATGGACGGCAGAGATATAATTACTTTTCGTTTCCTTCCAAAATACATAGTTTTTGTATTTCCCAATCAAACCATGAGTGTACTGCTCATATTTTCGTGCCAGACGTGCGTGTACAGTGTAGTTTAGAGTTTGTGTAAATGTATAATGTATACACATTCAGGGCCGATCACGCCAGATGATGTTCACGGGCTTCAATATCAGTTAATGTTTTGTTTTAAATTCGTTTTCTTCATCTACAAATTCACTTGCAAAGCTAAAACTATAAAATAATATTAATGATGTATCCCCTCCCGGCCCATGGACCATAGCAAACTTTGCAATTCATAGCGTACTCGCCTTCGCCTCGTACATTATATTGTGCAGTATTTGCTTTCGTCCATGAAGGCCAGGGAGGGGATTCATAATTACTTAAATATATCCTGCTGTACAATTTAGACAACATTGCGAAAGGCCAGTACTGGAGTGTTGCATAATTATCTACGCTGATAGCGTGGGAGACGCCGCCCTCAACTGGCCATGTTTATTTGTGCCATACTTACATTTGAGGCCAGAAGTCATGGGCAGCTGTCTCAGTTTCTTTACCACCCTGCCCTCCCTTAGTGAAGTATTAATGCGGGTGCATTATGTTTTTTTTTTAATTATTAGTTCAACAACTAAGTTAGACCTTGGTTTAAGCATAACAAGGTCATGTCTTCTGGATGTCACATAAAAATGCACAGTTCTGTGTCTTAAAGCATTTGCGAGACTTCTCTACTTTGTTCGTTAGCTTTTCTACAGTGTTTATTATTCTCCTTTTAGGCCTGCAAGGCTTTCCAGTTACCTTCATTAAAACATTACAGGCTCTTGCCTCTTGACTGCCAAACTCGTGTCCTTGTCAGTTATTTAACTTCATAATTAAACTATATATTATTCACTTTTCTGCAGGATGGCGATACATCATTGCACTGTGCAGCACGGGACGGTAAAGAGAAGACGACCAAAATACTGCTGGAATACAAAGCTTCCGTAGACATACAGGACCATGTAAGTGAATACGGTATCTATTCCCATGAAATAGTACAATGTGACGTTATTAGGCTTCAACTGACACTTTAATCATTAAAATTATTAAATTTAGCAGCAAGAAATCGCTCTGAAACCAAGACACACCGTCTCCATCGCAACCCACCGGGACGGACCTCTTCGATCATTCCCGTGATTTTGTGGGCGTACTCGTGTAGACGAAACTATAATGGGTTTGCAAAAACCGAGTAATGATTATATAACGAAACTCATAAATAGTGATAAGTATGATTTTAGCAATTTATTTGTTCAAATCGGTAAACACGATGGGTTGGCCAGGGACTTGATACCAGGGATCAAGTTAATACCCTTCACCTTTGACATTCAAGGGCGGGATCGAATGTTTATGTGTTTTTGCAAATTACGGTCACGATTAGTGCGCACACGAGGTTGTAAACTGTCCAATATGTTGACATGCAAACAACATATTCTGCGTAACTGAATATAATTGCTGGACCAATACACTAAGAAACAACGTTCCTTGAAGTCCGCAATGCTTGTAGCAATAACAGGTGTACTTCAAAGGCAATGACAAAGGCACAGTCAATCCACGATGCCGCTGCAACTGACGTTATTACATTCCAAATTAGGCTTACCTGGGGCCCGGGCGCGGGCTGCAACTGTACAATTATTGCAGCTAAACGTTAGCGTGGACGTCCTGCCATTGCTAAGATACTTTGCTATCTCCGATCCCTTCTTCTACAGAACTACTAAAAACCCTATCAGTTCGCCAAGAAAAAATAATTACGGTTTGAAATCGTTGAATTCATCGGAAATTAACACCGTGGTGCATTAATCTATATTTATAGAAATAATAAACTAAGACATCACTGATCATAAGTTAACTGAATTAAACGTACATTGACCCTATCCTATTTTTAACAACCTGTTCCCTTTCAATTTTGATATTGTCTGTTTTTAAAGAAGTGCGACAGATTTGTACACTGAGCAGGTCACCCGGCCAAAGAGATATCCCCTACCGCCATAAAAACCATATGCACTCACAAAATGGGCAAAATTATGAAATGCCTTTGTAATCATTTACGTCAAATCGCTTAGCAGAAGAAGTTAATCTGTTTGTTTGTTTGTTTTTCATATCGTGCATCATTTTACTGAGTGTACAATTGGTCTTTATTCTCTAAGTTTAATCAGCGACAGATGATGTGGTAAACAATGCATGTAGTTTAGAGGCTGTTTAGCAATGACATCAGTATTACCCCGCCTAAAACAGTATTTTGTTAACTTAACGCTGGTACCCGGAGCCACATGCACATGTCCCCACGTGTCCAAATCTCACCTAATATAGCCAAAATGTTAAACTAATATTTTACATTGCTAAATGAATGAAAACCATGACTCTATTTTATCACCATTTCATTGACTTTTTATGTTAGTTCGTGGATGACATTATTTATTTGTCTGAACTTCCATCGCTCTATAAAACTCAGATAATTTGTGAAATAGAATGTAATGTTTGCTTTGCTGATGTTATCTTATTTTGAAGCCCATGAACTTAATGCTTTTTCTGAAATTGTTTTCACAAAAAATCATGTAGTTAAAGGCATTTAAAATAAGCGAACATAAACAGGGGAGAGCCACACAATGTCTCTCTCAAATCGCTTACTAGCACTGCATTTTCGGAGATAATTTTATACTTACACATTGCAAAATTATTATTACTGAATGTTGTTAGAACATTTAGCAATAATTACGTAATATGCCGGAGGGGGAACTCTAGTTTCGTAAATATGAGAGATCTGCTTTGTCAAATTAGCGTAAACGTGTTACTATTAATATGTTGTGTGATATGCTAATTGTCATAATATATGCTCGCTTTTTCTTTAAATTTCTGTATTCCCATATCGTTCAAATATCGCATGACTGAAAAATTTGACAGCATATTGCATCGGTGAGTCTTTGTTGCTTACTAGCCTGGCTGTGAATGACACTATGTTTAACAATGTGTTCCAATTGATTTTGTACTATAGAAATAACGGACGACGCGCTGACCACTAACGTTTATTTATGGGCAAGGGCGTGTAGAAAGCAAAAAATTACAGGCGAGGCTTGCCGAGCCCTTTAAATTGGCTTTCCATTCGGCCTTGACCACAAATAAACGTTAATGGTCAGTGTGGAGTCTGTTATTTCAATTATATCATCAATGAACCACGAAAAACCGTTAAAACGTACGAATATTTCCGTGCGAATGACAACGGGGCCCCAGAACCTGTCAATGAGTAATGCGCGCTGCAAAAATTTTGCAAATCCGGATATTTTTTGAAAATAAAGCGTCTTAACTTGGCCCACAAATGCTCCATTTTTTTTTGGTTGATTATGATCTTTGTACAAATCACAGTTTTCGTCTTAGCCGTAACATCAATATGTTTACGATATTATTCATATTCACGGGCATGAAAACACGCCATTGCTGTGTATTTGTGGGCAGTCACGTGGGTCAGCTCGACCAATAAAAATGCGACGGGCAGGGCATGGTAAAATAATTTTAATTCATTCTTTCCCCCTATTTTGCACAAAAGAGATTTTACAAATTCATTTAGATCTCTAACTTAAAGTTCTGCATCGAAACATTAACCCAGCTATTGACTATTAAATCTGTTTACGATACAATGCTTCACGTAAGCTTACAGTCGTTACAATCACTCGACTGGTATGACACGATAATCACCGCGTCCCCTCTCATAAAGTTCCGAACATGTTAGTTATCTTTGAAGTCGTTTCATTTTCTCCAAATCAACCACTGTGTCGGGAACTCATTTTATCATTGGCTAATGTCAACGTGGTTCAAACTATTTCGGGTTCGGTCAGTATTTTTTTTTCCAATTCTTTAATAGTTTCAGTACAAATCGAAGGACATCAGAGGAAAGAATGTTTGCAGTGATATCGGTCCCATATCCGAGGCTTTGTTTTCTATGAAGATTCAAATTTTACCTAAATTTTACAGGAAAAGTTTATGGGCTTAACATTTTCTTTAGTATTTTTTTCTAATGTAACTTCTTATTTTAATTTAAACCATAATTGTGTTATGTTCCAAGACGATAAATACTGCCGAAATGTTTATCAAATATCAAACATTTTGCTGATCTACGCCAACTCCCGACCGGCAGTCCACATCATGTAAACATATTTTGTAGCTCATCTTCACACCAGTCTGTGGAGCATATAATTTTCACAAGTTCGTACTTCGGACCAGCTTCTTCAAAATTGTAAAAATGCAATCGGTATAAGTAAAACGGAAATCTTGGCTAATGTCTACGATGAAAATGCAAATTATCCAATATTTTGATTTCATCGTCTTCGTCGCTTGAATATGATACGATAATGTGAATTCGACGATATTCTGGACATTTTGACTGTCGGGGTTGGCTTTTAGAGTTATATTTTGAAAACTTTAGATATCTGTTCGTATGTGGACATTTGGAACCATACAAGATGGCAGAGATTTCACAGTTGGAAAAACTATTTTTAGTAGTGGTGGTATTTCTTGAGTTAGTTTGACTAATTCTTTGTCTCAGCCGTATTTTCTCGCTCATCTCATGCTCGTTGTCGTGTTGAATGTGCGTTCTCATTGGTTTCAAGTTATTCCGATGGCTTTATAAAACCGCATGTGACTTAAGGGTTATCGCGTCAGCTGGTACGTCATCATAGCTGCAAACAATAGAACGCGCACTTTACGACGCGTGCGTCCATTGTGTGCGGACCGTGCTCACTGTAACAATTACGCCGTGGTTTTGATGAGAGCCTGTTTTAAAACGACTTGATGTCGGAGCTTTTAGCATGAAAGCGGACGTTGTTAGTCATGATTGAATGATCATTATATAAGTTTTAAATATTTGAATGTTGATATATTTACAAAGCTTGCTGCTCCGTGAAAGTCGCCGTAAAGGAGCTACAACCAAACCAAGGAGGTCTAAAACGATCACGTCTGGTTTTGTGAACATGTCAGCCACATAAGTATCCATACAAAACACATAGTTTTTCAACCTGAAGAAGATTTTACTCGAAAATCAGCCGCAGACCATTTTTAAGCGTCTGTTGGAAACAGGATTTTGCCTGTTTCAAACATCTGTCCATCATTCAGGGACGCGCAGAGGTGTAAATACTCAAACATTTGCATTGAAAACGGGGTCAATTTCTACGTCAATATAGTAACTAGTGTACGCGATCGGATAGCTTATCCTGCGTACGGCTTCATGTGAACCTACAGCGATAGTTCTACAACAACGACAGCTGAAAGAACTTACCCTTGTCATGTCATTAGGAAAATACCACCAAAACAAACTGCTCCGTTATGTCGTGTTATAAAAAACATTTTTTTCAAACATAATTTTATTTAATCTGTATAAATTTGACCACCGACGGAATCTGTGTCTTTCTCAATCGCTATTAATTCGACCAAATAACCTAGCCTTTAAAACGACTCTTCAGTAGGTAAATGAACGATACTTTAAGGCAACGAAAACAACGGCGTTACGATTACGTCGAACCACGGTCAGTCCAGACAAAAAGCCAGGAAGGTAGAACCGCGAAAGGGTTGTTAGTAAACGGCTTTCAGAGTGGTGTTCATTGAGTCACATAAACATTTTGATGAATATGAAACATTCTGTGCTTTAAACATACGGTTGAAGCTCCAGTGTGACGTACAGCGTATCACCCCTTTAGTCTCTGTTATTGAAATTAGTGTTTTCACCTTAATATCGAAATAAATGTATGTTGTGGGTTCGAATCCGATTGAAAACTATCCGTATTTACTATATGACGCACTCACTTATTTTTTTTCTCATCGTGTAAATCAACAGAATTCTTTCCATCCCCTGTCGATTGGAAAAAATGACTCTTTCTCTGTGTGAATCGAGCACATTATTTTCATCATCAATATTCCTTCCTAATTTGACCGATATCATGTCCAGGCCGCAAAACCACAACATTGCAAAGGTAGACACACCTGTCCAGTGCGCAAAAAGGAACAGGTGGCAATATATATTTTGCAAAACGGTCAAAAATGGTTGAAGAACGAAACCATTTGTTAGCCAGTACGGCAGAGGCAAAACCGGCGTTCACACATACTGGAGACAGAGAATGAAAGCGGGGATGTTAGGATGTCAAGAAAGGCGATGACTTACTTTCTAAAATAAACTGCTATGTTAAAATTTTGTTATGCTAGACAATCAATCGAATTTGTGTTCAAAATTTATAAAACCATGGGCAATCTCGATTCGTCCGTCTATGGACATTACTGACTTATCTTTTTTGTTAATCATTTAAAGTATTTTCGTATTCAATACTCGGTCCTAATTTGACCAATGTAATATCCTAACCTAATCTGTCTCTGGTTTACCTCACTAGCAAACAAAGACTTGGTCTGTGTGCCAAAGTGCATAATAGTTGACGAGATGTTTTGCGAAACGGTAATTAGATATTGGAAGCACGGCCATACTCTTCAAGTTGTGTAGGAGACATTGACATCATAGTCTTTCCGGTAAAAAACGGGGATGCCTTTGTGATAACAAAGGCAAAGAATATCAGTTGAATAAAACAAAAACTTTTCGGACATCATATTTTCACATGACAATTTTTTGATCCCAACTACTGTATGGATGTCAGGCGTGTACTGTCAGAGGAGGTGAACTACACACATGATTAACGTAATCCATCAACATCGGGCCTCGTCTAGCAAGCTGGAACTCGGAGCTCACGACGATTTGAAGTGGGATTCGATTGAACGTAATCCATCAAACTGCCGGCAAACGGTATTCTTCCGTCACTCCATTGATTGACTCTCCTTCGATATGTGTAATTGTTGTCATGCATGTCCTGTCTATAAAATAATATTTAAATTTAGTCAGCCGGAATTACAGTCATAGCTGCCATGCTTCATCATGCAAATTCACATTTCAGTGGACATTGCAATCTTTCGGGAAACGCGGAATTCTGACCGCCAGCACAGCATCTAGGATTGAGAAAGTAGTACACTGGCCGTTTTTGTCCCGCTCTCAGTATTATAGGAAGTAAACATATCGATCGCAACCTGTAGTACAGCAGATCAAGTTCCTTTTCTGCAGCTAATTAACCTCTTGATCGTACCGTTGTCGGCAATGACCTTGATCAGGGGAGCGAACAGATTACATCGCCAACGATCAAGCCATTGCGTACACACACTAACTACGCACAACCATAACCGATGACTACCCTCTTAAACACGGCGTTAAGCCTGATCCCGGTTCACTTCGAGCCGAGCTTGAAAACATATATATCATATTTGCCCATATATGTAGATATTGCTACTTTCACTGAATTAAAAACGCGTTAACGTAGCGGCACACATGGAATTATACGAGACAAACGTTTAATGAACTTAGATATCTCATTCATTTGGAAATCCCGATAATGTGAATATACACCGCCCTTGAGGGATTGTAGAGATTCGAATGGGCATCGTACATGTTCTCAAACTCGTGTAACATTCTTTCAAAAAAATACTGTGGGCAGTGCGGTCTTATTTAGATCCTCTCGACACAAATAGATCAACGCAGTGATTGTGTTATATTGTATAGTAAACAGTGAGTTATACCACATCAATACTACGGGACAGATGTTCTCCAAATTGTTCAGTACAGCGCGGTGCCGCCGTCGTTATAATCGCTGACATTGCGATTGTCAATAGCAACATGGTCAAGGTGGTGGTGCCTAGAAAGAGAAGTTTCGATGTCGGAAAACTGTTAATATAGGACGCAAAATGTAGAACATAATACTCTGGTGTTTGTTTTTGCCAGATATGCTTCCACAGATATGTCAGATTATTAAAATACAGCTAGAGAGTGATTGCAGTCAATATCCATAATATCGCACGGCATGTTAATGTTGCCGAATTCTATATCACAAATTGAAGCATATTATTTCTAGATAATATGTGTAATATATACGGCGACCGAACTAGAACATGGCTTGGCGTCGTTGAAGCGCATTGTCTTTAGGGTTTGCCCTAAAAAAATTGTCGAGGCCACCGACTGACCCCTAAAAGTGTGAAAGTTTAAAATTGTGACGAAATGATCTCGCACGCACATATCAGCAAGTCACAATGTAAACAATTTGATATCACAAATGAGGTTGACTGACGTTACACGCACTGAAATGATTGGCGGGTTGATGTGCGGCTTTAAACGAACGTCGGAGATGGGAAATTCCCCTTTGTGATTCCCTAGGTCTCTCTGTGTACGATGATTGAGATGTTACAACAAAATACTAATGTAGCAACATTGATGTATAAAGTCTGTGATTGACTTAGTATTTATTTGATAGCATATTGGCAGATTCAGTTATTGATCAAGATCTACACGTTCGTTCAAACTGGAAGCTTTACTCAACAGACTCGCCCAATTCAACACATTTGTTGATGAGATTGTGTTCATGTCGTTTTCAAATCGATATCTGTCTTAGAGGTGCAACAGCAACGGAAGATGTCGAAATGGCCGAAGTCAGTAAACCAGATGCCTGTAAGAATCTCACAAGCATTGACCGAATCGATGATGAACGCCCAGAGGGCGACGGCGATGATACGCACTTACATGACATCAGTAGCAATTCTAAAATTGATGAGGGGATCGATACAGAACCGCCGCCTTCAAAACTTTTCGAAAATCAAACCAAAAAGTTTCAGCAAAGATGGTTGAATGATTTTTTCTTAGCTACGTTATTCTGAGGAAGAGGACGATATGAAATGACAACTTTGTAACGAGGGTAAGAAGTATAATGCGTTCACTGAAGCAAAGCGGTGCCGAAACTTTCGTTCTTCGACACTGACGCGTTTCGTATGCAAACCATCACAATGTATTGACTGAAATAAGGATTAGGTCAACTTTTGAAAGTACGGCAGAGCATTACAAACTAAAGTCCATGAAGGAATTGTGACGGGATTGAGGTCAGTTTACTGAACTTGAAATCGATCCAAATATGTGAGAGTACCAAAAGCATGGACGTGAAAACAATGCTACGTATGTAATGAAGCCTGCTGCAGATTATTGCATCGTCACGATTTCTGGTGTGATTACTGAGAACGCTGTTAGTAGTGTCTGTATCAGCCGTTACGTAGTAGTTTTGTTAGATGAAAGTACAGACATTGCTGTGTCTTAAAATGTTATGTGTATATACGCGTTGTATTACCAACAGACTATCAACCTCGGACTTAATTTTTATGGAACTTTGCTGCTTGCAACGGACGCGGTAAAGCGCAGATTATCTTTAAGAAATTATATGCTGCTCTCGAAGCCAGCAATGTAATGCTTGAAAAGGTGATGGCGATGGCCAAAGAATAAAGGGTCCGTATTGACGGTTTCTAAAACGGGTGTCAGTGCTTGGCTGAAGGCAGCCAATGTTATTACCTGTCTGTAGAGCCATACCTATAAGGTTCTTCAATTGACTCACTTTTAAACGCATCAGTGGAATTTTTTCATTTATCAGACTTGGTCTAAGCCGACTTGAGTTAATCAAACTCTGGCCAGGTCAGTGGCACTTGTTGAAGAGCACACAAAATGATAATGATGAGAGAGTATGCATTCTCAAAGTTTTTTTTCCTCGCCAAAACTCAGCTAGGGGACCTGTCTATAAATTTCATATTGTTTCAATTCAGAAAGATGTGCGCGAATGGCGAAATTTGACACTCTTCATGCCTGATGATCAGGGGGCCTGTTCACACCGGAGCCAAGCAGCGATATTTGCATATTGAACAACAGGTACAATTGAGTTCCACGCTATTGACACAAAGTGTACTTAGCGGTCCTTGCGTAAATTGGACCACAAACAAAGTCAGCTATATAAACAGTGCTCACAGACGCCCAGTAAACTCTTATGGGGTTCACATCTAGGCCCAGGGCCGGCCAGAACTAATCCGGCAGAATGTGAGAAGATAAGCTAATCTTTTGTCCGCGTTCACATTACGTTCAACGTAGACTTGGTTCAAGTCTGTGATTTGTGAATGTTTGAGTGGAGTGAACGCAATGATTTGTATTCTGCTTTCATGTGAAACGCGCGCGTGAGTGGACGCGATGAGTAGGGTGAACGCGATGAGTGGAGTGAACGCTATACAGCAGAGTTTCACCCGGTGAATCCGGCAGAAACTAACTCACTACTGCGCAGACTCAAACGTGACGCATTCAATCGCTGGGAAAACCTAGCGTGAGCTGCCAAATTCCGGATAGGTTTGTACGAAATAGGATAGACACAAGAGAAACTATTATAAATGATTTTATTTTTTTTAAATTCACCGACTTGAACCAAGTCTACGTTCAACGCTGTCCTAGCCTAGATCATTTGGTAGCGTCTAGCGTCTTTCAAATTTTCATATGAAAGTTCCTCACACGAAATAACATATCTTGACCTTGTCATTTACAAAGGTCAACGATACAACAACGAAAACATACTAGACACCAGAACACACACAAAACCAACAGATACATTCCAGTTCCTACATAGAAAATCATGTCATCCAAAATCAACCTTCAAGGGCCAGATCAAAGGCGAAACATTAAGGTACATGAGGACATGTAACAATGAAGAAGACTTCAACAACAAAGTCAAAACATTTAATGAAAAGCTATTACTGCGAAAATATCCACAACAAGAAATATCAAACATCAATGCGGAAACAAATTACGCTACACGAAGAACACATTTAAATCACACACAAACGCACAACAACAACAACACAAATAAATTGATATTTGCTACCAAATATAGTCCACACATCAAAACAAAAGACATCAAACAAGCACTCCTGAAGAACTGGGAAGAAATAGAAAAAGACTAAACACTAAATAATTTATTCACGATGAAACCGATCATCGCTTACAAAAGAAATCCAAACATTGGCGATACACTCATAAATGCACAAGTACACAATCTTAGAGAAACGACCGAACAAAATGAAACACAACAAACTGACCCAAACATAAGTATTCTAGCCTCCTTGCTAGACGAACAAAACACTGACAATAATTAAACCACGAACAGTGAAACATAAATCTAAGGAGAGCAATCTCCAAAAAAAAAAAGCGACTGAGGAAGAAACCACACACTGGTTACGAAACTTAGCGTCAAAGGATCACCCTGTCATTCGACAGCCAGATTACGGCTACGTCTTGCCATGGCTTATATCTACACCAATAGCCAAACACACAAAATCAAACCCTGGAATCAAACACAAACACAGAGTACGAAAAAATAGTGTAGGCGATGTGTGCAGCCGCTTTCCCTTTATTACAAAGACACTTGATTTCTTCGGTAGCCCAGTTGACTCCTCGACTCGCTATGTCTAAAATGATACTGAATCGTCGAATAGGTCAAAGACTACACTGCATGTCAACTACAGAGGGCGTCAACTGGGACCTGAGTCGGACAAAACGCGTTCACATACGCTGTTTACTGCTCGGCCAGAGACCTGGGTCGGCCACAAACCACCCCTCTCGACTGGGACAGAAATTGTCCGGACAGTGGCCGGCCAGAACCGTTCACACCTGTTTTTTTGGTCGGCCACGAACCTGGCTAGGACAAGGGCCTAGTCTTTTTTGGCTGATGTGAACGGCCCTACTGGCAAGGAAGCCACACCGGCGGTCCAGCTGCAAGAACTTATCAAGTTGCTCCACCTGACATTGGTTTGAAGGCGCATAAGCAATTCCATTTTGAACCCCAGGCATCCGGGACGAGTGGCTCCAAATCAGAGTCGGATTCTGACTCTGAAGGACAAAGCGAGAGTGGACAAAGCAAGAGAATGCTCGGGACAGATTGGAAAGTACGACGACGCCAAGTTTCATCTCTTTGTATTTATTAAGTATGTATCAGTCCCAGTTTGAACGGTTGATTTTATTTTATAAAAAGTGGAGCCATCCCGCGCCTGAGTGATTCCGTTCATTGAGTAAAACACCTGCATTGCATGTTATAACTGCAGTACATAAAGCTTTGCATGGGTATTTTGGTTGGACGTCGATCTTTGACAGAACTATCATTTTATTGAACACGAGACAAATGGTGTATTGGACCCATGTTCCCGTGCATTTTCAGAGCAAATGAACCCTGCAAAAAGTGATGTGTTAGGCATATTATGTACATGCATTGAATAAAGGAAAACAAAGCTTGTCGCCGCATTGTCGGGTCGACATTTTGAATCGTTGTTTTCATTATTGTATAGATACGGGAAGCTTCCTGCCGCACAAATGTTTCCCTATAAATGAGGATGTGACATCGACTGTCATCATTCTTGTAATGTTTATTAGTCCCCACGGACACCGTCCGGGGGGGACTTATAGGTTTGGTCATGTCCCTGCGTGTGTGCGTCCGTGCGTGTGTGCGTCCGTGCATGCGTCCGTCCGTTCATGCAGATATCTCAGAGACGCCTGGAGCGATTTCATTCAAACTTGGTACAAGGATTACTTCACATGTCATACAGATGCACGTCGATTTGTTTTGTGATACGATCCAATATGGCCGCCAGGCGGCCA
>LD345156.1:69975-92038 GCA_001465055.1 Ptychodera flava | reverse complement strand
CGTACTGCATCAAATTCATGAAACTTTATACAGATGTTAACTGATGTTAAGGTCACATGGCTTTAACATTGAAAAAGACATTTATCAGTGTCATTTTAATTAATTTGGAATTGCATAAGTAATGAACTTTCCTAATTAGGGTGATATAGCTACAACTTAATACAACGTCAAATGTGATGAAACTTGATACAGATGTTGATCTCATCGTGTTGTAAATACTGCATCAAACTTTATGAAATATGGTACCAGTGATAATCTGTCAAGTGTTAGAATTGTATGCAAAAATGTTTTGCAACATCCTGTTGATTAATTCCTAGTTGACTCATTTTATGAACTTTAGGATAGTGGCCTACATTGGTTTTATGTTTTCATCACCATGGAACTCATTCTTGGCCATTGGGCGCCATCTGTATCAAAGTATTTTTATCACAGACCTAATTAAGGAAGAGGACTCTATCCTCTTAGGACATGTAATCAAAGTACCCATTAACAAGTGGGGACTGTGTCATCAACGATGACTTGTTTTCCCATATTTTGCACGGAAGCAGTTATAGCTTACATCTATTACACCTAATCAGACAGCCTGACAGGTTATTTTAATTTATTCGATCGGCGCAGCGATCGGCCGTATCATGTGGCGCCGCTACACCGTTGGTGATCTCATGAAAAGACCATGGTTTTGGTCTTGTGTGACCCGACCAGTCTAGAAACAAACTAAAACTTCTAGGCACTACCACGGTCCCTCCACAAGAGGGACCATGGCACTACAATGTTTGCCGCGTGAACGTTCTGAGCAAAGGAAGTCCTTGCCTCTCACCCTTACAGACATGGGATTTGCGAAGGTGTGAAAGACTGTTTGCCCGTTTTAAGATAAGTCGTCGAGTTGGACTAGGGGTACACGCCCACCCGTAACTTTACCTTGTCTTTTATCTGGACGAAGGGGGCGATACGCAATGCAAGACAGTGACGTTAGCTAACTTCAAGACCCATAGAGTGATTTTACGTTTGGTTTGGCATGTCATAGGCACTTTACTTCAATTAGTCGTAACACATGGGCTACTTTTATCGCAAAAGTTATACCGCGGATGCAAATGTCCTTCTCGCCGTTCCCCAAGCAACCCAGAACGCACACTGACAAATTTGCAATCGTATTTTCTGGTGAAAGTATCACGGTGCCAAAGCAATGGCATGTTGTGGATTAAGGCAGACGGCATGGTGGCAATGATGGGAAGTGGAAGTTGGACATGTGAAAGTAGCTAATAACGATAAGTTAATTCTTACATGCATCTGTCATCATCGGAAGATGTTATGGCTATTTGTACAAGATCACTAGGTGTAATACATCCATGGATGGTTTCCGACATGAAAATTATGATGTCACGTAGCCAAGTGGAGCTATAGGTTATCTTGATAAGTGCACTCATGGGTAGAACGTTGGATTAGAATATAATGTACTACACATAAATACTCTAAGTTGTCACGCTTTATTAGATTGGCAACAGACAAGTTTAATTGTATAGCTTCTATAACTAGAACAGTCTAACAATAGTCTTCGGGTCACGCTCGTCAACTGTCTCTGTCAGGTCGGATATCCAAAACGCCTCGGGAACGTCTTCAAGCGATCTCAAAGCAGCCTTCGTCTAACTCACTAAAATGTAGTTTTTATCGAATGAAAATCTGCATAATGTCATGACTTAGTTATGCGTCTATAATTAAGTAAAGTTGTGTAGGCAAAAGCCACGGGACGAGAGGTCATTTCCATTCAAGTACAATGTTAAACATGATGAAACAATCATTACTGATGACCTATGCAGTCAGTAAAAAAATACATCACCATCAGGAAGATAAACGTTTACTTCGAAAAACACAGGAAAGTAAACAAGGAGAGATCATTCTAACGATGCGTCACGCTAGAGTTACTATTTGTCAGCGGCATTCTCAGTTATGGAAAGCCATGACTGACTTAAGTGGTATAATATCATGTTGTCATGAGTCTTATTATGTTGTGATGTACATTTCACATCTTGTTTAAAGCATTTCCAACGTCGTCCTAGAAATTACCAATGTTGCCGTAGGCTTTCGATATAGTGTCCTGTGCATTGAATAAGTTGTCCTGGGCATTTAACATGTCCTCAGCATTTAATATGTTGCCGTCGGCATTTAATATATTGCCTTAGGCATTTAATATATTGTCCTAGGCATTTTACATGTTGTCCTTGGCATTTGAAGGGACAGGGTTGGTCATTTTTCGTGAAATTTGTTTGATTCGAGATACTGCTTATATTGTTTGACATGTCGAAAGATACTGAATGAATGGGTGACCATGCATAAATTCGACCCTGGTTTTAGGAACGATAAACAAAACCATCGCGAAAAATAAATTAATGTTCGTGACCATTTATCCACTTTCGCGATGGTTTCATTGATTGTGTCTAAAAGCGGGATCGATTAAATGATGGTCACCAATTCATTCAGTGTCTTTAGTCATGCCAAACAAAATAAGTAGTATCTTGTATCAAACAAAATTCATCCAAAATGGCCGACTTTGTCCCTTTAATATGTTGTACTGGGCATTTGAAATCTTGTCCTAGGCATTTGATATGTTGTCCTAGGCATTTGATATGTTGTCCTAGGCATTTGATATGATGTCCAAGGCATTTGATATGTTGTTCTAGGCATTTGATATGTTTTCTTGGGAATTCACTATATTGTCTTAGCCATTTGATAATGTTGCCTACGCATGTGATCTGTTGTCCAGCATGATATTAGGCCAGTTAAGTCTGTCGTGGCTTTCCATAGTCAGTAGGCAAAACTAATTGCAAATGATTAAAGTGCTAACCAATCGTTTTACATGTGAGTTAGACATAATTAGTGTTCATTTTACCTGTCACGATCATTCATTAATTATGAATATAGATTAATTATTAATATCAGTGTTACTGTAACAGAATAATACATTATTTTTTTACAATTTATGTCGTGTACGTTGTGTTAATACCTTCTGGAAACCCCATAGTTCCTGTAATTATAATTATTAATTAATTATAATTATGATTAATAAAAATCATATTTTACACCTTGTAATCTACGTACGTAAACAACCCTCTGGAAACCCTTATTTACTTCATAATCTATACAAAAATATACAAGTGACACCATTACGCATGTTCAGTCTACGGCGAAAGTTACTACGAAGTGTAAGTCATTATTAAATACTGTGCGCGCAGTGTGCAATACTACGTTGTTCACAACATGGCTCGCTTCGTTGATGTTTGTGAAACAGAACTCAGCCGCGTGTCATTGAAAGAAAAGACACAGGGGACTGTCGACAGTCTAAAGACTGGCTTGATACAGGGATTTTTTTTATCTTTTTCAAGGTATTCTACCCTCCTTAGAATACATTTTATTTTTTAGTATGACTGAATAAATAAATAAATAAATAAATAAATAAATAAATAAATAAATATATAATAAACAAAAGGTAAGTACCGTACCATTCGGTAATATTAAGTTTTATCGAGATTGAAGATGTTCCAATAATCTAGACTTACGCAATATTACAGGACAAAATCTTGAAATAGCTCTTAACGTTCCAAAGTTCAGGAACGGTAAAACTGTCGGCAGCCTTGGTTGTTAGAGAGCTCGAGTCAGCTTATTAACAAGGACTCTAATACCTGTGTCAAACCACCTCTCTGGCTTGAGACTTAGAGTTCAGTTGTTTACTAAATGTATGTGAAACAGTATACTTAGACTGCTAGCATTCCTGTGATAAATTGCAAGGGGCAAGATAAGAATCAGTCTATTGCAGTAATAACGCTTCATCAATGTCTCATACGACAATAAAGTGACGGTGACTGTTATGTCTTTTGATTTTAGTTTCGTTTTGTTTTGTTTTGTTTTGTTTTTGTTTGTTTGTTTATTTGTTTGTTTGTTTGTTTGTTTGTTTTTTGGACGGGTTTACAATCACCTACTACAGGGAAAGAAATACGAATCATCAAAGATATATGCAGGAGAATTTACATCGTCTGATGACAGTGCGGAAATAAGCTGACAGAACACTGAGGGAGATGTAATTGCATTGTAGAAAGCGTAACCAGAATGCATTAGAGATTCTTCTTATGATGGAGACTCGCAAAACCGCAAGCATATGTGTAGATTATCGAGCGCCCCCACACGGGGGGATCTCAGTCTTTAACATTATTTCTTCCTTGAACTTTCGCTTATCTCAAGTTCGTTGTCTTGTTGAAGGTGCGTTCTCATTTGTGTCCATCTAATCCATTGGCTTTGCGAAGCGGCACTCCCGGCCGATATAAGGAAGCCTTCAGTAATTACAGGGGGTGGGCCAGGGAATTCGGGGAGTCGGGTCACCTTTGACATAAGCTGATTTTGTGGCCAAACCTTTGATTGAACGTTTGATATTTCCTGAATAGGAAATCGGCAACGAAATACGCCGATTCTTTTAAATGCGTACACATTATCCACAAGTTTCAAGATGCAGTGGTATCCTACATTAAACACCGAGAACAGTTAAAACAGATGAAAGACAAGAAACAAAAACATATGCAACAGGTGGAAAAGTCTATATCAATTATCAAATGTACATAAATGCAAAGATATTGTCGTGTAATTTCCCAGCCGAACGGGCATCCCCGATCCGACTCACCAGACAAAGAAATAAACGGCTTCTTCATTGATGTCGATTGCCATCGGTTCTAAGCTGCACCAGTGCCTGCGCCACGCTCAGGCCAAATCGATTTAGCCTCCGATCTCTCATGACCGATCACCTTGCGCGGGATCTCAGTCGATAGAACTCAATCGTCCGAGCGAATTTCACCAGGAATCACAAGAACTGCAAGCCCTGCCGCTTCCAGCAGTCCTTACACGCCAAGACACCGACAAGAACGCCTACTTGGGCATGCGCACTGCATCGGTCGTCATAGAAACATCACCTCGTTCTACGATTATATTGTTAGTATTATATCGGTAAAATTGGGCATATTTCTCTCATAGACTTCCATGTACAGTAAATCAACATTTCAGTGAAATTCCAAAATCAAACTTCTTACACAACTATGGACTGACAACCACTCTTGCATAACTATTGACTTACAGTCATTCTAGTCTTATCAAGAATATTAATATCAATAATCAAGCATACAAAATGCACAGATTTAACTATTTTTGTGTAGGAAAAAAAATATTCATAGTTACATCAAACGCTGCCATGTATAAGAAATCTGTATTTCAGTGAAATTCCAAATCAAATTTCTTGCACAAACATGGACTTGTAACCAATCAAGTCTAATCAAGAAAATTAATATCAATAATCAAGCGCACAAAAATACAAAGATTTACCTAGTTTTGTATAAAAAATAGTTGCATCATAGACCACCATGCATGGTGAATTAACATTTCGGTGAAATTCCAACATCAAATTTCTTGCATAACCATTTTCTTGTAACTACTCTAGTCTTATCAAGAACAGTAGTATCAACAATCAAGCATACAAAAAGCACAAATTTATCTATTTTTGTATTGGAAAAAAATCATCATAGTTTCATCATAGACTGCCATGTGTAATAAATCGACATTTCGGTGAAATTCCAAAAATAAATTCCTTGCACAATCATAGACTTGTAGCCACTCTAGTCTTATCAAAACATTAATATCAATAATCAATTGTAGAAAAATGCATAGATTTACCTATCATGTATTAGGAAAAAAATATTGATAGTTTCATCATAGACTGCAATGATTGATATTTTTCGATGGAGCACTATATCAGCCACATCTTGCCTTCTTAAAGCTGCACAAACTATGGTGACCCTCCCTTAAATGTATGAAATACCATATCTCTTCAAAAAATCTTGCATGATAAACTGCGGCTGTCCCACCAAAAACAACAACCCTCCCCTCTGTAATTTGTCCCTAGCTTACATAACAATTGAGCCAATTGTTAGGTAAATTATCTGATACTATTTCAGTAGGCCTGGGGAGAATACTGCAGTGGTTTTGAGTGGGGCCACGTTTTAGAATGCCGAACAAGGCGGAGGGTCACAGTTTAGACAGAAGGATAGGGGAGGGCATTTCCCCGACCCACTCCTCCTGTAATTACTGAAGGTTCACTAAAATATTTGTTGAACGTGTACACATGATTTCCGTAAATAATGGTTAGGTTTTCTACTCTGAATATAGGCTTTCAGAGCTGTATTTTACATCTATTTGCGGAGTTGGACTTCGCACGATGAATGTGGCGCTTGTAGGAAATGGTAATTCTATGTCACACGCTGACCGTGGTCGGTGTCTTGTAGTGTTGCGATGTAAATGAAGCTGCTTTCTGGAAGGATCCTAGCAGTGGCATACATACTTACGAGAACACTCTGGTGTCAAGTCCAGTACCATCGCTGGTTTAAGTCAGTTGCTCGTGGAATTCCAGTTTCTTTTTCAACTGAACAATAGAGCCGTTTACGGGCGCTCCGCGTCCCCTTCTGCGAACTGGGCACTCAATTGCGCTAAATGTTACAGATGCCGCTCTGATTGCAGGTTGAGTTAACTTGGAGATCCATCCGTTAAAGAAGCTAGATGTTAACACGTATACCAATCTTTTCAGGATAGACAATAGGGGTGTCCTGTACTTCGCCCTCATATTATCAGGGCAGAAGGCAGAAAATGTGATTGCCCAGTTTGTCGTCAGCGAAACAAAAACATTGACAACGGGCGACATCGGCTCAGCGTAGCCAGTACTACCGGGCCCAAGTGCAACTTATTTCGAAGTAAGGCGATGCTGTAAGTGTAAAGCCAAGAGTCGCCAGAGTTTAAATCGAAGCTGAAGTTAATCAACATGCAGGTGTACCACCAAACGCCAAACGCGCGGCTCAACTTAGCGGCCATAAAAAGATCAGCAGCCTAAACAGATATGTGGTAGCTCCGAGCGATAAACAAAAACAAATGAGCGGTATTCTCACCGGCAGTCATTCCAAACATGAGCCCGATTATCGACTTGTAACACATCTCTTCCTGCCGACGTTTTTAAGCCTATATATAACTTCACAATAAGCGAGTACTGTTGCGGGTATGTTTGCAAATTCAACAATTACCAGAGAGACCAAATAGTGCCGCGAGCAACATTCGTCTTGAAGTTATGAACATGATCAATAATGTCTTGTGTTAAACTATTTTTCATTATATAAGCCTTACCTGTGTCTATTGTGAGCCTGTTACTTTACCCTAGCTATCTGTGTATAGTATTTCAAAGAAAACAATTTGTATCTATTAATTGCCCTGCCTAATGCTCTTCATTAATTTGTTCTGCCGATCACTGATGCGGGGGCTTATCGCCCTGACCAAATACCTCGTTAGCAACTCATAAGGTAGTAGACGTCCGTCTACTACCTCATGAGCTGTTAAACACACCTTTAAACACACGCAGAGCCCACCTTTCTCTCTCTTTGCGGGTTAATCGTTTTACATGTGAATTAGACATAATTAGTGTTCATTTTACCTGTCACGATCATTCATTAATTATTAATATAGATTAATTATTAATATCAATGTTACTGTAACAGAATAATACAGTATTTTTTTACAACTTATGTCGTGTACGTTGTGTTAATACCTTCTGGAAACCCCATCGTTCCTGTAATTATAATTATTAATTAATTATAATTATGATTAATAAAATCATATTTTACACCTTGTAATCTACGTACGTAAACAACCCTCTGGAAACCCTTATTTACTTCATAATCTATACAAAAATATACAAGTGACACCATTACGCATGTTCAGTCTACGGCGAAAGTTACTACGAAGTGTAAGTCATTATTAAATACTGTGCGCGCAGTGTGCAATACTACGTTGTTCAAAACATGGCTCGCTTCGTTGATGTTTGTGAAACAGAACTCAGCCCTGACCAAATACCTCGTTAGCAACTAATAAGGTAGTAGACGTCCGTCTACTACCTCATGAGCTGTTAAACACACGTTTAAACACACGCAGAGCCCACCTTTCTCTCCTATGCGGGGTAACTGTTCGGACCACCGCATAGCTCTCTCGTGCTGTTAACACCAGAGCGCCCTTATTGTTAACACGGAGAGGTGGACACAAGGCTGCATTCACAATTAACGATTGGGGGAGGCGGAGGAATCGCGGTTGAAATCTTTTCTTTTTTAGATTCCCCCCTCAATACCCTAAAAATTTTCAAATGCCCCCTGTATGATCAAAATTTTTCAAGTCCCACCAACTCTCACAGGCCTGCATATTTGTAAAGGATGTGCGCGCAGAAATAATAAATTTTTATTGCGCCATTGTGCTCACAGGTGTTCAACACTACCTGTTATTAGCACTTTCTATGGTCATATTTCCAAGGCAAGTTCTTTAAACGCATCAGTGAACTTTTTTGATTTATTTGTCTAAGCCAACTTGACTTAATCAAACTCTGGCCACGTCAATTGCTCCTGCCGAAAAGCACACAAAATGACGATCATGAGAGAGTAGACAAATTGTGAATTCTGGCTAATTGCCATGTTGTTAAAAACTGAGCACAGTGACCCACCAACAATTTTTTTCGAAGGTACAAGACATATAGGAATTTAGATGCTAATCAAAATTGACAATACTGGAAGGTTAAAATATTCCATCAAACAAATGTTTTCATCTCTGAAATTTTAGATGTAATAATTGCAATTTTGGTTGCAATTTTGGTTGAAAAATAACTAATTTCATTTAGTAACATATTTTTTCATTTCGTCTTTACTTTTCAAAGTTTTACTTATGTATTATTTCATGACAAGAATGTGAAAATTTAGAAAATCAAGCATGGTGACCCCATCGTTTTTCTTCTTCTTGATTATTCTAATATGCCAGAATTATAACATTTCCATGTGTCTTTTTCTATGCGTTGCCCTCTGGCCTGATCTTGTTTAGTAATGTTCCACTGTCATGAGCGTCATTTGACACAAACTCGTCTTCAACTACCATGTACATCAGAGTCAGAGCTATCTCTGTCACTGTTCAGGTGTGCAGTAACAGTGACACTACAGTAGCAGAGCAGTATCTGATAGTGACAGTTGCCCGTAGGCAGTAGCTGTATTAACTTTGTTAATTTTGACAATATTTTTGTTCAGTTAATACAACTGCGTTCTTGTTCTACTTCCTACAGCATGTTGAACTATCCCGTATTCAGCTTGCTATCACAGCCTATGTATGTGTACCATGCATTTGTATCACTGACAACTGACTGTCAGTCTGGACTCCAATTAAATTATCACCAAATACGTATTTTTATACACAGACGTTGTCGACAAATTGATATATTGCATAGAAATATCCAAAAAATCATGAACAGTTGCAGCTTCTGCCCTGTTACTAGGCTCAAGTTTGTTTTTTACGACAAATCACATATGTTTAGCTTTTTTCGAGATAAAAGTCAAGGAATGTGACAAAATGGTTCTACATTTTGTTAAATTTTTACTAACATAACAACATTTGGATGACATAAAAATGGTATTCTGTTTTCATTAAATTACCTACAAAAATTGGAATTGGAAAATGTAAAACATAAAAGGGAACCCAAAAATGTTAAAGTCCCCCTTCAGGTAGAGGAAATTTTCAAGTCCCCCTCTACTACCCCTAAAACTTACGAATCCCCCCATAATTCATCCAGCCCCTCCTAACCGTTATTTTGTGGACACAGCCTAAACAGTGTTTTTTTAACATATAATTTTTGTTTATGAACACACAAATGACCTTTCATGAACAGAAATATGAAATTCCAGAGCACATACATGAAATTTGAGAACACAAAATAATTTTTTTGGAACACAATCATGGTTTTTATAACATAAGTACACGATTAAAGAACATAAGCATGGTTTTTTCAATGTAAACATAAATTTTTAGAACAAAAATATGAAATGTTATCATATACCAATGCCCATATTGCTACATCCTAGTGACGTTCAGCGTAAAATAGCAGCCGTGATATTTCACGGTAAATGTCGAGATATGCACGATGAACGTCATCAGTTTTAGATTTTTCCCGAACTACATTAGCAATTTGTTGGTAAACAACGTAAACAACAAAATGGCTGCCAATCCCCGCCTGCGAAGCGATGTCGCCAACGTAAAAATTTGAAGGGCTTCGAGGAACACGGGTATTTGTGGTTGCAAAATACGGGAATATCACGTTGAGTCTTGAAATTTTTTCCCATTGTATTGTTTTTGGTCAAGTTCTAGCAAACATTCTGCCGTTCGCACGGCGCCGGCACTGTGCACGGTCTCCATCGAACAGGTAGTAAGCGCGTGTCGTGACAGTGATGTCGCGCGCGCGTTGACTGTTGACATGGCAACTCAAGGGTAAACTAACAAAATGGCGTCCTCTCCGCGCGAGCTCCGTGCCGTACGACAATCGAAATCAGAATAGATTTAAAGCTGAGCAGTTTTTGATCGGTTACAGTTGTAATAGCATATTGCACCTTCAAATGTTCCCTCTGTATGACGATTTTTGTATCCCGGTGTCTTTCTTCTTGGGTTTCATTGGACGACTTGCAGCGATGTCGCGCGTCATGTTGACATCTTCGTCGTATACTTTATGAATGAAGCCTGTTCACATAAACAATCCGATATTTATGTGCAAGGCGTAATAAAGTAAAGCCTAAAAATTTAAGGTTTTTTGTTCTATTAGTAAAAATTCCCTAAACATATGGGCATGGGTGTATGATGAATCGGTTATTACCCAACATCGCCTGTTCCTTGTGTCCTATCAGCATTCGTGTCATTTGTCCTGTGTCAGACACTCGACTTCGTCTCGTGTCTGACGCAGCACAAATGACACATGCTGATACGACACAGGAACAGGCGATATTGGGTAATAACCTCTAATTAGATCATAATGATTAAAAACTTTGAATATACAAATAATTTTTTCTTGAATTTTGCAACACTTGGCTTGCCGTAGACGACTGTATGTAATGCAAACTTTGTATCGACGGTAAGAAGAATAATGCATTAACTGAGGCAAATGGGTGCCGAAACTTTTGTACTTCGACACTGACTCTTCGCGTTTCGTGAAATGAGGATGAGGTCAACTTTCCAAAGTTCGACAAAGCGGCACGAAAAAAAGTTGGGAATTGTGACAGGATTGGGGTCAGTTTACTAGGTGGCTAAAGAAAATATCGCCACGCACAAATGTCCGTCACTAATGCAGTTAATCGATCTCCAAGGAAGTGAAAGTATCAAAAGCACGGGCCATATGTATCAAAGCATAGTGCAGATGATTTCATCGTCGCGATTTCTGATGTGATTATTGAAAATGTTGTTGGTAATGTCCGTACCAGCCGTTACGTAGCTGTTTTGTTAGATGAAAGTACGGATATTTCTGAGTGTAAGAAACAGTACTTTACGTGTTCATACGCGTGCATCAACCACAACTATTCAACCGCGGACGTACTTTTGTGGATTTGTTCTACTTGCACCTGAACGAGGTACAGCGAACGATGTCTATAAGAAACTTCTGTCTCTGTACTCCTGGTGTAATGCAAAAAATACAAAGCTGATGGGAAAACTGTTTGTACTTCGCGCAGAGAATGCATAGCTTAAACAGCGTCTTCATTGGTTTGGATACTGTTTAACCTATTCAAACCCAGGAATTTTCTGAAGCAACAACATGCTCATCTTCACAAACCGATGATGTTGTACACCAAGAATGTAATGCAGATGAATCAGACCAAAGTCCCGTCTAAAAAGACACTCTACTCATTGGTGATTCTTTACTGCTATCATTATTACCTTCCAACCAACGACCTGCTGTTTAGTCGATATCCGGTGCCACCGTCGGAGATATTCATACCAAATATGCAAACCATGACAACAAATTCAAAGAAGTCATTCACCGTGTCGAGACAAATGACATAAACAATGGTAAGTCAACAGGCGATATAGTTTCCAGCTATGAAAACTTGATAAAACTTGCAAACTCCAAATCGAATGACCACGTCACTGTACTGAGCATTCCTCCTCGAACGGACAATCCAAGTGTACAAATATGTATTGATGATGTCAACTCTGCTCTTGAATAGCTTTGTCAGGGAGAAAATTCAACTTTTGTTAACAACGACAACAACTTTTAATTCCGAGACAATACCATTGACACCTCTGCGCAGTATCAATGAACAGAATAGGCCCGATGGCTCGACCTGGAAATCGACGAGCAAATTATACGAAGCGGTGGAATCACTCGAACAGCAATGTTTTTGATGGATGCACTAATCGCCAAAGTTCATATAGAACCCACATTCACAGTGTTTCGAGTGTGGAAAATTTGGCCAAGGGAGATCGAGATCTCCTTTCCAACATGATAACGTCCAGAATCGGTTCAACCAAATCAGGTGTCACAACTGTGGCGATCAGGGCCATACTGCCTGAGTGTGTACACATGGCGAAGAAATTCGCTGTTGGACATGTGTGACCATAAATCCAAGTGGTCCTAGGAACTCGGCCAAGAAGGTAGTGCCGTTTGCAACAATCGACAAGACACAGTCGACATCAGTTCAATCACGTGTACTCCTGCATTTCCATTCCAAGAACTAACCAATGTCAAGGGTCTGCGCATGGGTTTCTGGAATATTCAGCATATTACTAGCAAGTTGACGAACTCAGGTTATCGTTTTCTCACGTGAACAGGCCTTTTGACAGTTTCATTTTTGGTGAAACTTTTCTCACTGAATCTCACCAAGACCTTGACTTTATTGTTGCGTGGTACGATTTGAAAAGGAAAGACATAATTTCTGGAGCGGGCGGGGGTCTTCTTGCATATATAAACTCTGACATTTCCTGAATCCGAAGAACGGATTTAGAGCTTAGTACTCTTGAAATTATCATTATTGAAATTATTGTGAAAAATGCACGCCCTCTTCTTGTTACCGGTGTATATCGACCGCCCAGCTCAACACTCTTTGTTGATAAAAATATTAAATCTTTGATAGAATCAGCGTACTTTGAAAATAAATAAATTATTGTCTTAGGGGATTTTAACATAAATCTTCTTACTCCCATGGATAAGAACCCACAATATTCATAAAGCAATGGAATCTCTGAATTTTGAGCAACTAGTAACTGTTCCCACTAGTCCATTCTCCGGTACTCTTCTTTTGACCATATTTATGTAACCTGCAGCTGTCAAATAAATATTGCTCATATGTGCGTTCCCAAAGTCAGTACTTCCGATAAGTATCCCTTGTGTGTTGAGAGGCTTTTCCATGCCAGCAACATTACTACAGGTTTTCATATTTCTATAAAATGCAGACAGTTTTGTAATTTTTCAACTCTTAATTTTATTTTTGATTTGCATGCCGCGCCCATTGGCCACATGTATCTCACTCTCTGAGATACATGATGTGAATGAGCTCATTAATCAGTGGATCAATTGTTTCTACCAGGTATGTGATGCGCATGCTCCTTTTATTGAGAAACGAGTGAAAAGATTCAGAAAGCCGCCATGGTTCACTCCGGACATTCTTGATCTTATTTATGTCCGGGATTATCATCTTGTTAAGGCTACCCGATCCAAGTCTCCCAATGATTGGCTACTTTATAGATCTTTAAGAAACAGTGTTGTACACACTATTTCCTTTGCAAAATGACAGCACTATCGTGACATTTTCAGGAACAATTCTAAAAATCCGTCTATTATTTGGCGTGATATTCTCTCTCATGATAATTCTCGTTCACAAAGTCCTTGTATTCAGTGTAAGGGTGGAAATCCAAGAGAAGACTCACTGAACAAACTCATGTTCATAACGTCGAAGGACCAGGCACAGAGTTATTTGCCTTTGACAAAGCATTATGTGGCTGATCTTCTTACAATGACCGTCGAATCTTCAATAAGAGTATAAGGATCTGAAATTCATATTAAGTAAAACAAGATTGTGTACATTAATAAATATTAATTGGGTACTTTTTTGTTTTTTCCCTGGCGCATATCAGATGACCCCAAACTTTACTGGCCCCATATTTTTATGGGTCCAAGACAAGAAATTGACCTCTTTAATATTACAATTTTCTGGTGGTTAATAAACTCAAAACCCCGTAAATTGTACATATTCTAAAGGCCTCGATATAGAGGAGCATTTTTGTAACCACAGTGTCACCATTGTTCACATAACTATCACGTGACAGGTAATTTGCATAACCTTTCAAAAATATGTTTTCCTTATGTTTTGTCTCAATACTTCAAAATATCTGACTCAAACTTACCGGAATGCAAGCTCTTACAACGCTCTTCAAAAGTGTGTCTCAGAGTATTTATATCTCGCTTAGTTTTTATTTGAGCACAATTTTAGAGAAATGAGATAGGGCTAAATTCACCGGTCTGGATGTTGTTGTTTTCTTCTGGCTCAAGGCAAAGGAAGGTTTTAAAAGATTCGGAAACACGCTTTTGAACTTCCCTAGAACACTTTGCAGTCACACACATTTCTGCCATATATATCAAAGCATTGAAACAAAACATAGGGAAATATGATTTTTGAATGGTTATGCAAATTACCTGTCACGTGATAGTTATGTAAACCATGGTAACACTATGGTAACCAATATTTTTCCCTATATCTAGGCTTGCCGAAAATGTATAATTTACCTTATTTCCGAGCTTATTAAACACTAGAGATTGTTAGACTTTAAGATTCGGGCGTTGCCTGATATCAACTGCGGAAGGGAAAATTTGTCTGATTTCTGTCTACGCTTGGTGGTCCGCATAATTACCTTATGTCCACTTCAGCTGCGAGCTCCGTCTCGTCGGTAGAGTCAAGTGGACTAATTTTGGTGGTTGTGTAGTCAGGAATCATCCTTCGCTGGATTCTGGGGAGCGGTGCACTGGTCCGATATAGTGTCTTTTAGCGCGTCGTTTCTAAAAGCTTCGAGGAGTTGGTTTAGCTCTGCATCTTTGGCAAGATACTTTTAGTCACCCCTGATATTTCTTTTCAGTGTGCAGATTAGCACGTCGAGTGTATCCTCCGTTAGGCCTGCTGTCTCACAACATTCTCGAAAACGTTGTACTTTGTCTGCCTTTGTTACAATTCGTTGGTGGGGACAGTAGCTTGGTGGATGAAGACTATCCTCATACGAACGCTCTAAGGTCCAAGCCAATCGTGATGCTTAACTGTTCAGTCACGTTGGCCTTGTTCAGGGTCCGTCCAACTCACAGTCTCGAACCCGGCCCATTTAAACTACAATAAAACAAGTATTTTTTTTACATTTGTAATTATGAATAAACGTTCAAAACGAAGCTAGTAATCCACAAGATACCGGCAACCCACGTTAAAAAAATTGTTTAGGTCTAAGTCGCAAAACTTGAACCTTGCCGCTTCATACTTTTTTCACTTTCACCAAAACTGTCAGAAAAGAGACAGTCATTCAGATGTTCATCGTCACCAAAACTTGTCGTTTCTGATTTCAAAATTACGCCCTGATTGTGTCGTACGAATTTGTCTACGGGCTTAACTAACACGCTACGGGCGAAATCGCTTGCCTGTGTCAGCATGTTTTGGATATAATTTACACAATTTCTTATGTGTCTTAGTAAAATACTACTTATACGTGTTTATGTATATGTACTATGTACTCGGGACTCTTTATTATAAGGCTAGCATAAAATGGCAGCAATCGTGTTTTATTTGTGTCTCGTATCGATATCTGTGAGACGGCGTGTGGCTGCCCTGGTGCAATTCCATTCCATCAAATGAAATGCCCATTCTCCATTTTTTCCCGAAAACGTCACTACAGCGCATTGGTAATAAATCATCTATTGTGGCCTAAATATATCAATGGATTGTAATTACTAAATCAGCAAAATTGAACAGACAAACATTAAAGACAATTAAACTGCACAACCATGCAATAAACTTAAATTACTCATTAAATATGAAATCCCCCAATGCTTTTTATACCACGTTGAGAAATCGTTGATGAGCAACATACATGCTCTAGAGCAACTAAAACTATTAAAGTAGTAGTAGTAGTATTTATTATAGTGACTAGTGATAAACACCAAGCCACAACGGGCTTATCAGTCACTTTAAAATAAAGTTAAATACATGTGAGGAAAGCTGTTCCTAGAAAATCTAAATACAAACAGTTACATTTTCACAGAACAAATCAGGCACATAAAGCTGATATTATCAGTGTTAATGAAACCCATCTTTCAGCAAACGCTTCTATTTCTGTTGATGGTTACCAATGGTTTGGTAACAATAGACGACAGTCTCATGTCAATGCTACTAGATCATTTGGTGGGGTTGGTATTTTGGTGAATAATAATCTTCATGAAGAATTTATAGTGTCTCTCGTGAGTTGTAATTATGATGGTATTCTTGGTCTAATTTTTTTTAATATATTCACTGACTATGCTTTCGTTGTTTTTACTTGCTATCTTCCACCCAAAAATTCCCCTTGGGGGAGAGATTCGTCTAACTGTTTTGGATTCTTATTGAGTGAATTGTATATTTTAGATGACGTTGACACGATAATCATCTGTGGTGATTTTAACGCGCGTATTGGCGCGTTACCAGATACAATAGCTGGTGTCTATGATGGCATTCCATCTCGACAGGTGATTGATACATATATTAATCAGCATGGTCGTTCTTTTGCGGAATTTTTGATCGATGCTAGAATGCATATAATGAATGGGCGTTATGGTAATGAATGTAATGACTTTACATCTGTTTTAACACGTGGAAAAGCCGTTGTTGACTACTTTGCCATTCCATACGAGTCAACTAGTTATTGTTAGAATTTTACCGTGCAGAGATTGTCAACTTTTATTGAACAACATAATCTGTTACAGTATTTAAAACTATTAAAACTATTAAGAAATTTTAGAAAAATATGAAAATCCCATTATCCCAAATTAGTTCCAATCGTGTTCTATACAAATGCATATATGTTCACTAAATGTGTGAAAATAAATTATGTAACCAGAAATTCAACTATCTTAATTAGCAAGCCAACACTAAAGCCGTCAGGGCCAGGATCGTTAACCAAACAAAGGGAATGACATTAGAATAATTGTGTTGTGTTTGTATGGAAGTCCTCTCTCTACGGACTAATGATGATAAAACAAGCTTACAATATTTAGCCGGCAATTGTATTAAACAGAATACAAAACTCTAGACACGCCTCTGTCCAAGTTCATATCAATCAAATGCCTTTCGTTCAATGACAACCAGTATTGTCTAAAATTGTGCAGAGTTAAGAGACCACGTCAGTCCACTTTGGTCATGTTGTAATGGCTCTGTATTGCTATGGCAACTGAAACTGATACATCAGAGCAAAAATGACTAATGACATTGAGAAGTGTTAATACAATTATAGTCAAAATTTGGTTCCTTGCTTTTAGCATTTTTGTATTGAACTTAATGTGATGTACTTTTATCAAAACAAACATTTGAACGCATTAATGTCTTTTTATATATTGTGAGCGACAACTTTAATTGATCATGGTGTTCTCATATAGTCTGCGTTGCTCAAGAGTACGGTCAGGGTCGACATTAAGCTACTACGACAGAAAAGCTCTACGTCAAGTTTTCTGTTAACGAGTTTCATACTAAGCTAGTGAATTTTATCGACTATAGCCATAAATACGTCACAAAAAGCCGACTGCACCATTAGAAATACACTACAGAAAACGTGTAGACAGATCATGTTTCCAATACAGTGACTTAGACAGTTTGTAATTATGCTTAATTAATGTTGAGGATGTAAAAGGTATGCGATTGTCTAACGAACGTCAAACTTCCGTGTAGGTTAAGTTTTGTTCTTTTTCGCAAGCGAGGAACAAAAATCTATCTTTAAAGCTGGCGCAAGTTCGATTTTTGCTCAAATTTTGTCGGGCCAAATAAACAGAGTTTATTTTCTATAACACAGAAAAATATAAAGCATTTAATACACGGAATATGCTTAATATTATGTCGTGATCACGTGATATATCCACATTTTGCTCCTTGCAATGCAACTCGTCAAAATCAGGGCAATTCACCCAAATATGACACGACATCCACCAATCACCATGCAGCAACTCCGAAAAGTTAACCTAAGGCATGTTGATGCCATTTTCCTCAATTAGTTAAAGTAAACAGAATTCAATACGATGATATAAAAGATTGATATTCAAATGTGAGTGTATTTCCAAAGACGTGAATCATGTTCTGAAAGCTATTTTCATGAGTCTGTTCTATATTACCTAATTAATCCTTATATAATGACATGTTCATGTTACAAGCAAAATGTTCTGTACATTTTGTTGTATGAGAGTGATACTTTCAGTGCAAGATAGATATACATATGTTATATTTATATATTTCAGAATGGTGATACTGCTCTTCATCTTGCAGCAAAGGAAAGCTATTCTCGGCATGGAAAGACAGTCCAACTGTTGTTGCAATATGGTAGTGATATACATAGTAAAAATAAGGTAAAGAAAGACAAAATATTTAATTTCGTATTTTGATATTGGAATATTGATACCAGATATTCTGTCCAATTAATAAACAACAGTTCAATGACTTAATATCGACAACGTAAAATTTTAATGAAACCCTGCACTTCCAAATTTGCATTTTAAGAAAGTACTGTTTTTAGTTTGATACAATTTACATACTTATGTAGTATTGTATAGTTGTTGTAATACAACATCGATTACCGTTTCATCACGAGATAGATAGATAGATAGATAGATGGATAGATAGATAGATGGATAGTTATATATATATATATATATATATATATATATATATATATATATATATATATATATATATATATGCCTTCACAAGTAAGATCCAATTAACATATGCAGTATGTTGTATTGTTGTTTCAATACAACATCGTTTTATCACCATTGTCAATGTCTATAGGCCTTCACAAGTAAGATTGTGAGAATAATGCCTGATGTAATTATGGTGAATTTACTAGGTACAGAAAGAAATCGTTAGAACTTCAGGCAAAGAAATAGTTTATTTATATTCAATGTGTACAGCTTTTAAAAGTTGAACATTTGTCGATTTTTCCGTGTATACAATTGCATGCATTCACCTAATTCATTTTATTCCCTCCTTGAAATCGATCATCAACCTCAGTCTTTATATTATGTTATTATTGGATTATAATTATCTTCCTACCGATTCAACTGGGAATAGGTATCCAGTGCTCCTGCACAGAAGTATCAACAAAACGTTTATGACATGGGCTTGACACAACCTTCAACGACACACAAAGACTCAAATGATTCATAAGTGTTGATCACACGATTGGAACTAAGTCTGGAGAATTAGATCTTTACATTTTTCAAATTTCTCAAAAGTGTTTGGTGCCGCGCAGGTTAATGTTGCAATAATACAAATTACTCATAAAAACGAGTGCATTGCTCAAAGAGAAAAGCAGACGAGCTTACATTTGCAGATTACTAACATTTTGTTCACTATCCAATTATCCCAAATTACTTCCAATCGTGTTCCAATAATTTTCTTGAAAAGCAACACAGTACTAGATTATATGTAACACCTCTTCGTCAACCTATGGCATACATATCATAACAAAGTAACCATACTCTCGAAACAAATGATTTACAAACTCTGTAGAATACATGACTAATATATGACTAATGTCTATCATTGTAACCCCTCAAGGATGGACAGAGGCCTGCCGATGTCGCAAGAGAAACTTCTAAAGACATACTCTTGGATTATGAAAGGGTAAGAGAAGTGTACTGATCCTTTCCTTTTCAGTTTAGTTGTTTGCATATCAAAGCATCAGGTTAAACGACACACTCAATGAATCAGAAATCCTTACAGTCTGCTCTGTCTAAAATTGTTTGCTGTTCGTATATTTTTTCAGGGGCGTAGGAAGCACTTCACGGTCGGGGGGGGGGGCAAAGATAACCTATACTCTGGTGACGAATGAATTACGATCTAAAATTTGCATATACGAATAAATTAAAATATTAAATCATACATGAATAAATTAAAAAAATTAAAACAGGCCAAAAACAATCTAAATAGTAAAAAATATAATGAAAGCACCTCTACTTTCACATACGGCATTGTCTCAATATTTGTGTTTTTATGTATTAGGCCATGTAAAGAAAATTCTTTGTTTGTCGTCCTTGGATTTTTGAAAAACCTACACGCCAGCCAGCAAATAAAAAAAAAAACAGAAAAAAAACACAACAAACATCAATCGCATAAACTTTAACTCTCCCATTTGTTTATCGGTCACAAGTATGAAAAATCATCTTTTACATTTACAATGCAGTGTTTCTTATGCTCTTCATTCAGCACGTTGAAAGCAATGCTTGGAAACAAAGGTTATATTTTTATAAGTACAACAAGCATACTTAGAGTTAGGTGACTGTGAGTCTCAACAAAAATTTCCATAATAAACATTGGCAATTAACACTATACCAGTACATAATGTACAGCATGTACTGTGTGATAGTAATCAACTAGTTGTGTTACGCAGATCTATAGTTTGTCTCTGACGGAGGTTTATGCACTAGGTGGTCATAGGCAAGAGTAAAACTATTAATTAAAATAACAGGATCTCAATTATGAATACAAAGCATATTTGCGACAAATGTAAAAGATGCAAATTACGTATTACTACGACGTTACGAAGTTTTGAAGAAAACAAAATATATTTGAATCAACACCTAATGAAGGAACATAAGAACTTCACCGTTTACGCAATGGCTTCAATTTTGCAACGTGTCTAAGTGACATTTGTATATTAATTATGACATGTACATTTAAGATCGAGATCTGTATTGATGTTTACAATTTGACGTATATTTCCATCTTTAATTCATATCTATCATATGATCAAAACCAAGCCTTAAACATAACGTAAAAAATCCCATTCTAAAATAATACGGGAAAAGGAATACAAAGGACAGAGAGAAAAATACAACAGATAGGGCAGGGGGATAGACAATTGATGAAGCGTATCTTGGGCGATGGCAGCTGCCAAGCTTGCGTACCGAGAAATAAAGTCTATGTAGTACCAACGAACTCTGAACGTCTCGTGTAGTCAATTGGAGATTATCAGTACCTCTCAGCAAGCTAAGACGAGTCCATGAGTAAAAGCAGGCCAAGATGAGGTAATGAGATAATACGAGAAAAACGAATTGTAACAGTTGTTTTGACAACTGTACACTATGCATTTCAACATGTTGGGGTAAGCTTAGAACAAAAAGGTGTTCTTGCAAAACCTGAAAATTCCAAATATAAAACAGCAAAAAGTTACTGAGTATAACAAATTATGTAGGTGTCACTCGGAAAACAAATGCTAAACATCTTGGTAAAAGATGGAACTACTATCCCTTCCGTAAAATTACAAGTTTTTACAGTAAGAACAGTGGGTAACTGAACAAATTATAACAGCCTTTAGTACAAATCCTCCTTTTTAAGTGTCAAATAAATACTAGTCCTGATCACTGTTTCT
The DNA here is from genome assembly GCA_001465055.1 of Ptychodera flava. Classification (NCBI taxonomy): domain Eukaryota; kingdom Metazoa; phylum Hemichordata; class Enteropneusta; family Ptychoderidae; genus Ptychodera; species Ptychodera flava. Next base: position 70,546 of record LD345156.1, on the reverse strand, counting down.
GTTGAGTTGAATGCTCCACTAACTGTAACTTTAAAGGCTATTTATTCTGAATTTTGTGTATCAACTATTTTTTTAGCCGAAATCCAATAGCGCTGATCGCGATGTCAGGTTTGTTACTAATTATAGCTGCAGGCGCGACTTCAGACACCGCTGCCTGAAATTCGGAAAAAAATTCTGCAGTGCGGTCGTTGTTGCAGCTCAGTTGTAGTCTGAGCCATAAATTCATAGGAATTAGTGTGAGTTTTTGTATTCATTATAACACTTGCAGGTTTTGATATCATCGTTCTTGCCGAAAATGCCGACAAATAGTTATTTTTACATATTAATGACAGAAAACTTACGCTATTGCACACTAGAATGCTAAATATTCTGATTGTCAAGACAGCAATGCCGAATGGCCATGGACGGCAAACAGAATTTATTTTACGGCGCCTTAACTCCAGTTGTTTGTTTAACTTCCTACATAGCACTCAGCAATAGTTGGGACAGCTAGCCGTAGTCATGTGTATTTGTAAAAGTGGGGGGGGGGGGGCAAAAGTATACCTTTGCCACCCCAACTTCAGCATTCGGG
>LD345156.1:55801-66835 GCA_001465055.1 Ptychodera flava | reverse complement strand
CCCCCCTTGTAGCTTTCGATTTTTTGAGTGACCCCCCCCCCTCAAATTCCTCCGACCCCCCCTCAGGCCATAAATAATGACGGCTCCCTAATAATGGACATATAAAATACCACAACGACCCCAGAGACTGAATCGGTTACCATGGCCCGACACAGTTAACCTTTAGGTTGTTAGAAGTACTGTCATTCATCGTACGTTAAGCCAGACTGGAACAGAAATAGAAAAGAAAAACTTAAAAAACACTAAAACTTTGTCAAGTGGATGTACTGTTTAATGCTTGATTCTGATAATAATATCACTGATAACGGTGCATTCTTTAAAGCAATGACACCACTTTTGACCAAATCAGTTGTCATTTCTTTCTTTTGACTCGGATCTGCACTTTAGAAATCGACCCATGCGCAACAACGTTATTGACAAGATGAAGAATACTAAAAATATGAATCCCATATTTCTTGTCTGGAGAGGACAAACTGGTTTATCCATTTGATAACTATATTTTTATCTAAACTTTCCTAAACAGATTTTAAAATTAATTTGCTAATCGTTACAGACATTAATTCAAGCCTACTTGACCAAGAGAGGAAAAGAAATAGCGCCACCACCAGAACAACAAGAGTACACTCGTACACCTGGTATCGATGTTCAGAACGCTAGCATCAAAGATGTCGGAGAAGTGAGCATGTGGGATTTTGCCGGCCAACCAGAGTATTACGTCACTCACAATATGTTTCTTGGAGCACATAATGCGGTCTTTTTGATCGTTTACAAAGTCACCGATGCGGATGGTAAACTTGTGTCATTTGAAGTGGCATGTGAAAAGGTGAGTACTTAGCACTATTTCGTTTCGTATTTCATTTTATAAATTTATAGAGCTGGCAAAAATAATGCTGAATAGGAAACGTCGTGGTCTCTTGAATTACAAATCACTTTGATTTTTGTGATCACAAATCTCTATGAACGGCTGTAAACGAAGAACTGTCAAATATACTTACGTGCGTATGATTGCCATATTACATTATAAAAGAAGAGTAGATTTTATTCAACGCTTGAAGTGCGGATTGCATTGAAACTGACGTTGTATTTATGTGTAATTATGAGCAATGACTATCGAATGAGAAACATCAGTCAATATGCGTATGTCAATGCTCTGCAGCTATGATGACTTCAACGCAAAAGTGAAAAAAAGGAATGACCATTACATGTCCACATAAATTCTTGACCACAGAGTTCTTCAAGATGTTCAATTTTAAGAGTTTTTTTTCTGAGCTGTGAATCTGATATGATCAAGGACCTGGTATTTCATTAGCTATTAATTGTAAGAATAAAGAAATAGAGTATGTTGAGTTCAAGACTCGCACGCAATAAGATAAGGCGTCAGACTTTTAAGTCTTTTTTTCCTATTGTGCATAGCCATAAAGATTTCACATAACTACAGATATGTTGCGAAATAAGAAGTGAATTTCTTTCACCGGATATATATGGAACCATAAATACGAAAAAGATAACAAAAGCAATCTTAGATCCGGTGAGGTCCACTGAGATATTTTCAGTAAACAAGTTGGTTCAGTCCCAGACAACATATTGAGACGGAAAGTAATAGATAAACTTATAAATGAATTATATTTTCTGGCGTAAGGCTATATCTGGAGTGAAATCCCTGGCTCTTTATAATCTTTACGGCCCTGATACTATTTTTGTGGCCCGAGGTCGTACGGCGGAAGGGCCCGAGCGTGCGCGGACCCGTACGCCGTACGACCAAGGTTTTATCATATACCTTATGGAATGATAAATATGTAGTTTACATGATATTCAACATTGTTTTGCAGATAGAAATGCGTGCGACATCAAAAATTCTTCGCCATTGGTGTCAGTTTTTCATAAATACGACGTATTGACATACATAACAACGTCATTTGTCAACCTGCAGAATTCAAGAACGCGCAAAACAACATGCGTACTATTACGTGACCAACAGAGATGCAGGCTGAAATTGAGGTGTAAGAAGGACAAAAGAGTGATGTCAGTTTATTGTAATTTATACTGAACAGCACATGGTATACACAGTTTTTCACAAGAATTTAGAAACAAAAGACGTTCCATTCGTACACAAAGCCAGCGCGAGAGTAGGAAAACGTCTGCTCGATCAGATCGTAGTTGCGCGTGGCGACAGTTGAGCCGCGCCGGTGATATCAGTTTGCGGAGAGCAACGCACTTATTAACCAGAATAGAGGTAGTTCCGAAATACACGCGATTGCCCATATCTGGGCAATGGACCGGGGCATGATACGTAAAAAAATGCACTGATCTGAGGGCGCTTTCTTCCATAGCTTTACACAGGCACGTGACTGTAGGTATATGATAATGTGTTTAGAAAAATGGCATATTTAAACAATAAAAAAAATAAATAGGCATCGTGAGTTCTGCACTGACCAGCAACATTTACATATGGGACGAGTGATAGGATGTCACATTTCACGGTGGTTCAAGGTGCATATTTAAAGGTATACAGTAACCTGTAGTCTAAATTTCCCCATATATGGTCAAAGGGGCGTTCATTGATTTCTAAATTCCCATGTGAGGGCGCTGTTTATAAAAAAGCGGCCACCCGCTTAAAATCTGTGATTGGTTAGATTTTCTCTTTCCATGGTAACTGTGGCTAAATTGGAATAGGTGATAGTATACCTTTAATTTCGCGATTATCCCATCGTTATGCTAAACCGTGATACTTTTTAATAGTAAAAAAACCCAAAACTAAACATATCAGCAGTGTCCGAATTAATGTGATTCTTTCATAATAATCTCTACATATCGTTCTTACATTCAGCCAACATAGTCCGGCAGCCAGTGGGGTAAACCTTGCTTTGTGGTCTTAAGTTTTTTTCTCGGTGGATTTCGTTTGTCAAGACCACCAAAACAAAGAATTTAATTACTGGCCCTCTGTCAGCATTGAGCAATTTAAGAAAATTAGCATAATCAAAATGGCCGCCAGCTTATTGCACTTTATATGAGAAAGAAGACTCAAATGGCTTTATATATACTGTAACTTTGTTTTTCTCGTTTAATCACCAAGCAGTTGCTGACGGAAAACTGGAACATACATATTTGCATATATTATTTGAATGACATGCTAATTTGCATAATATCAAGATGGCGGCCAGCTGTAAACATGTCCGGCAGCCAGCTGCCAGTGGGGTAAACCTTGCTTTGTGGTCTTACGTTTTTTTCTTGGTTGATTTCGTTTGCCAAGACCACCACAAAAAGAAGTATAACTACTGCCCTTATGTCAGCATTGAGCAATTTGAGAAAATTAGCATAATCAAAATGTTGGCATATATTATTTGAATGACATGCTAATTTGCATAATTTCAAGATGGCGGCCAGCTGTAAACAATTCGTTGTTAAGCGTAACTCTACATTATTATCATTTACTGTACTTTGTGCAGTTATTTTAACACAGTAGCTTTTACATCAGTTTTAATAGTTGCACGTACATAAACTTCTTTTTCTGTTGCAAATTTAATGTTGATAATCAGACATATAAGCAACCGACTAGTTTAGCCTTCGCCCATTGTCGAGTACTTGTCTGTGTACTGGTAAAAAGATATAAACTGATGCGGACAGTGTTCTGGTAATTGTGTTTCACTCTCCCAAGAGACTCTGTTATGTTTCTAAGTAAGTTAGTGATCGTTATGCCTTGGCTAAAACCAGCCTGAGTTGTGATTTTCTAACCGAAACAATGATTAAGTAAGGTGGGAACTTTTTCCTAGCTCGACTATCAATGCATTTGATGTACATTTAAGAAGAAAACGTTGTGATTTACACTACTCTCGAGGTTGATTTGGAATCTGCTGACATAACATTGAATCCATGATCAGTCACACATTGTGTATCAGAAAAAGACTATGGGTTTGGAGTACAATAACTTATACTATATTTGAGGATGTTCAATTTTTTCGTATGTTACTCTTAATATGTGTATTGGGGGTTTAATTATTTTTTGATGTACTATGACGATTCGTCGTTCGGTCTGTGGTGTCAAAAATCATTTGTGATTAACGTGCATTTCGAAACTCTGAAATGTGAGTTCTTCTTCAGTCTCTTAATATTGTTATCCTTATTTTGTTCGTGTATGACCTCCAGAATTACATTTGTTCCTTTAGTAACGAAACTATTACTGATATATTTGGATCTGAATCCCATCCAGTGTGAGATTGTATTTTTGTATTGTCTGTGTATGGCCTGTTTTCCTTTGGATGTTGTTGAACTCTCTTGTTCTTTACTTATGTGTTCATTCGGGGTTTTTTTCTCTTTTTCGTTGATCCTTTGCGTTGATTTTGGCTCTTACTACAAGTAATTCATCTTTTAAGTTTTGTTTTTCTTGTATGCTATTATTGGTTTTTTAATGGAACAAAAGCTGAAGACGTTCATCGCTTTTAATTTTCCATTTCATCGTTAGTGCTATTATATCGATTGTTCTAATTTGTGGACTGTATTTGGTTGCGTATGTATATTAGTTTTGTTATTATTGATTTCTCCTAGTTTGAGGTACGATTCGCACTTTATGTGTCCAACTTCCTTTTTCTGATTGTGCGATTTACGTTGTCTTATAACCTTTTTTTTGTTTTGTTTTTGTTTTTTGTTGAAAATTCAACTTTCTTGTCAAAGTCTTGGTTATTATTATATGTTGTTACAGGGGCATATCTCAGCAATTTACCTTAATTAAACCAGTAAATACCTTTTTGGGTCGCACGATTTTCTGGCTAGATATTGAAATGGTCAGTTATTTTGGTGTGAGTTTTTGTGTCGAGAATTCTCCCTTTATTGTATCGTTGACTTTATAAATTATTAATGACACTTTGAGGAGAATACTCTATTGTAAATTTGAAAGTTCAGTGTAACTTCTTGATGTTAGCCATAAATTCACATTCAGCTCAGTTTCTGTTCCCGTATAGATCAGGAAAACATCATCTCTGAATCGTTTCCAAAAGGAAAGTCTGCTTTTGTGTAGTTTAATGTCCTCAGTTTCAAGGTTGTAGAATGTTGTATCAGCGATTTCCTGCGAAACTGGTGAACCCAGGCTCTAGCCACAAATCTGTTGATAGACGTTTCTGTTAAATTCAACCGTGTTATGTTGCAGAAATATTGTTAGTCATTCTTTAGTGGAACGCTTCGATCTTTTCTTTATATTTTACAGCTGTAATTGATAGTTGAAACTGAATCACGTGCGTTTTGACAGCTTGCTTCAGTTTATGGAGTATTTGTGTACATCGAGATTACATCAAGAGTGACTAGTAATGCATTATGTTGTATTGTTATCTTGCTTAGTTTGTTGGTAAAGTCCGATGCGTCTTTAATGTACATTGGCTGGTTTTGTACAATCAGTTTTAAGAAATAGTCTTATGTATTCCGATATTTTGTGTGTTGGGCTAGAGCAGCCATAAATAATTTGGACAATGACGACAAATGAATTTTGCTGATGCTGGTGACTTATTTGAATTTTTGGAGTGGATACTGCGTTGGTGTGCATATTATGTGTATTCAAGGGATCATGATATTTGAACGTATCATTTGTCTATTTGTTTATTTTAGTACATGTCCGTGTAGTTTTCTATTTGTGTTGTCGCTGTCATTTACATGCGCTTTTGTATCGTAATCTCGTTTGGCTTAAAAGTCTGTGACTTTCTTCAATGTAATCTGTTTAATTTGATATTTCTATTCCATTTCCCCTGTTTTTATCGATTGATTTTATGGTAATGTTATGGTTCAATTTGATAGTGTTTTAATGGCATTTTTCTGCCTATATTAGGTTAGATTTGGTTGTATTGAAATGAATTTCGGAATTTTCCAGGAATAAATTTTAAGCTTCTTTTCAATGTTATTTCAGGAGTTATCACAATTGGAACTAATTTGGGATAATTGGATGGTGACGTAATGTCGATTGAATCTTTAAATGTAATCTAATCTGTTTTTCTTTTATATTACACACTTGTTTTAATGAGTAATTTGCGATACTACAACATTCAACTATATGGCACCGAACATGTACACTTTTCAGAAATTCGCAAAATATGAAAATCCAATTATCCCAAATTAGTTCCAATCGTGCTGTTTATATTCCGAGAGATATTTTAATACATTTAGTGTTCTTAGGGATTTGTATTTGGTACGCCTGTTTGCGTCTTATTTTTTGTTTGTTTATTTAATTAATTCTTTTCCTTTGCTTCCATTATCAGAGAAGATTTCCTCAATCTGTTAAATTTTCTCTGTGTGTATTTTGAATATGATGGCGGCCTGGCCATCGTATTGTAATGGTAGTTCTTTGGCTGAAAAATTTGGTGGCCCTGAAAAAGAGCCCTTTGGTTTGGTTTGGGGAAGTAGTTTTTTGTACGTAACAACTTATATTTTGAGTTTATGTGTAAGTTGTTATTTGACTTCTTCTTCGAAACGTCCGAGGGGCTTCTTTGCTTGTTGTATTTGGTCTCTTTCTGTTAGAGATTGTATTCCTTGTAAGACTGTTGTGGTATTTTTGTTTGCCAGTTATTAGACCGGTTATATTTGTGTTCGGGCACGTGTATAATGTTGAGAGAGCTGTATGAAACACGGAGCCTACTTTTACCTCGTTGTGAACTTTTTGCTTCGCCATAGTGTCCCAACACTGTGTCCAAAATTATAGAAGACGAAAATATAAAACATACTACGAGTAACATAGGAAAACACTGAATATCCGCAAAAGTAGTATGGTGTGTGGAGCTGCTTTCCCCTTTTCTGCACCAATTCATTTAGCATTCATTGTAGCATTGTTTATAATCTACTTTGGTACAGTTCAAGCTTTCCTATAAAATTTGGTTTATTTTGGTTTATTTATGCAAATGAGTATTTAAAAATGAGTATTTAAATTTATTCATCTATGATTACTAACCTTTTTATAGTTGAAGCACTAATAGAAATGTGCTTTTACTAGCAGACTTTAACAATATAAAGCCTACTTCTACTGCTTCCAATGGTAATTTGCGATAATTTTGTGTTAATTTATGCAAATTAGTATTTAAATTTATTCATCTATGATTACTAACCTTTTTTTAGTTGAAGCACTAATAGAAATGTGCTTTTACTAGCAGACTTTAACAATATAAAGCCTACTTCTACTGCTTCCAATGGTAATTTGTGATAATTTGGCGGCCATTTTGTTTATGCTAATTATCTAAAATTGCTCAATACCGACAGAGATCCAGTAACTATTTTTTTTCACTTTGGTTATCTTGACTAGCAAAATCCGGTTAAAAAAAAACTTAAGACCCTAACACAAGGTTCGGGACAAAAAGTGGATTTGGCTGCCGGACTAACATATTTATTATGATCTCTTTCAATTCTAGAACATGACTTGGCTGCGTTTCATAAAAGGATCGATCAACTTTGACCAATATTCATTTGATGAAGCAGCGAAAGGAATCAGAAAACCACGAGTTATATTGATTGCCAGTCGAGCTGACGAATTGAATGAAGACTACAAAATCGAAGGTAAATGAGACATTGTCTTCTGTTTAAAAAAAAAATCATGAACAAAGTCGCTTGAAATATAAAGTTATCATCAGTGGCGGTTGCCGTTACCTTAAAACCTGCTTCAATTTTGAAATCATCCTGCTTTATGATCTTGTAACTATCATTGAAAGTTATTGCTCCATCATGTTGAACATTTGTCCCGTTGGTGAAAGTTATGCCAACTCCTACAGTACACAAGTACCCCAAATATTAATGCATTGATATCGATTCTGTTTGAACTAGAAAGAGTCAATAGATTAATATTAAAGCGACGATATTTAAAGAATAGGAAAGATGAAAATTAGTGTTTCACTTGAAGATGCAATGTGCAGCACTAGTACATTACTTGAGCAATAGAAGTGCTGAACACTGCATCAAAACGCAATGACACAGTTAAATTCACACTAATAAGTTGGCTGTATTTCAGAATAATACACTAGAATACACATGAATCCACATGAATATAGGCTTGCTGAATACAAACAATGGATTATTGACTGTATTCATCTGAATATGCACTATTCAGCTAAAATACAGGAAATAATACATGCTAATACAGTAAGTATTATTGGGTTTTCGTGCAGTGGAAATTGTTACAGCAGTCTTGAATTTGAGACTACAGCTAGCATTTTCCCGACTATGTTTTGACATTCCGGAACTTACCCAATATAATAAACTAATATATTTTAGTTTATAAAGTAAAGTTTTCATCACAATGAGGCTATGACCTCTTCTATAACCTCAAACTACATGCTGTTGCCTAGCGACAACTACTAACAAGTATGAATGCAAGTTTACAATATGGGCACCGCTAAAACCAGATTCTCTGATGATTTCTATCACAATGGTAATATATTCGCTACTTTATACCTACTGTTAGAAATATTAGTCTGCTTAACTTGACAGATTTGAGTGTTAGGTGCTTCAGTGTTAGGTGCTCAGGTGTTTCATGTTTTAACTTGCGTAGTCACAAAATCTGAGCTTAGATTATTGTATGCTGCTTAGCATCGTTTCCGTCACCGTCATTCGGAGCACCTACATTACCTACATCTTGAAAATAATCGGTCACGATTTCAGGTTAGTTACCAAACATAGCTGCACTCACACGACATTGGACACCGCTGTCTGAAATTCTGACAAATTTTAATGTTCCATGTCAGCTGTCGTTGCAGCTGAGCCATAAATTCACATGAATTAATTAACGTTAAGAATCCATTGTAACGCTACTAGATTTTATTTTCATCATTCTTGTGGAAAATGCAAAAAAATGTAATATTTTTGCATATTAATGAAAGGAAATGATGCCATTTACTATTAGCGCTCTAATTCCACGGAAGTAACGGTCATTCAAGCATACGGGACTGCATTCCATCTGAAAGCAGGAAGAATTAACTGAATTATTTAGATGTGCATTCCTACTCTTTATTCAACGTTGTGCTTGACTTATTTTGTATGAATATGTACTTTTCAATAGTGCAAGGTGGATTTAAAAGAAACAGCTCTTATGCTCCTTATATAACAAAGAAAGCGTAGCAAGCCAAAACCTTTTTTACTTTTTCATAATCAAATGAGTAAAAAATCTAAGCAAACTCTCACATGAGGTCGTTCTCTATTCACAGTATTCTTATTATTCATTACATACGATGAAAGAGTTAGTGACTCAACTCCTCCGCTTCAATCGCCTACAAAATTATGTCTTTCTGTCTCTTCTGTCCTTCCGTCGCTTCTCTCTCTTCGTCGACACCGATTTCCATGCCTTTCAATCTCTCAACTTGTATTGAAAAAGGTCTCTCCACGGTGAAGTTAACTAGTTTTAACTCAGACTTTCTAAGATTTTAATGGGAAGGTGCCTAGGACTATCTTTAGATGTTGACATTTTGCAATTTGAAAAAGCTTATACGATTGCTGAACTTAGTAGTCTGGTTTTGAGAACAAGTCAAGGAAGATGCCAATATATATATTCACTATATCGTTGTATGTTAACATTGCAGCTAATCATTTGACGAGACAAATTGTTGAAGAATCACAGAGGATCTTCAGAGAATATTTGGATATATCTGATGACACTTTTCTGTTGAACTGTCATAAATCAAGATGTAGTGAAATGAAAAGACTCAGGCTACACTTACAACAAGTCAAGGTAAGAACTTCATAAATCGCATTGCATTGATCCTACTATCAAAAATAACATTATTGTAAGTACGAAGAGGGTTGTCTTGTTAATTTGAATTTGCGTATTGTACTTGTGTTTTCACAACGCTTGTTTTAATTCCATTCAAATAAAGCACAACCAGTACTTTTTAAAAGGAAATAATACATACCACTGATTACTTTATTTCATTCTATCATTTCCATTGCTATTATTAGTTGACAGGAAAGGTTCCAAACCTATGCGCCAAGATAATCCAACAAAAACACAAATGGTGTGACACCCTGTACCCGGCACTGTATTGGAAGTCTTATTTCACTCAATGTAGAAAGATCGACCCTATTGCTGATGAGGACTTTTTGAAAAAGGCAACCAACTTCCTGAACGATATGGGTGAGGTAAGGTTTACCTGCATTCACGATAAACGTTAGTGATCCAAATGTCCCTAATTTGGTGAAGTGTTACGATTGGACGTAATTGTAATAAAATAACATGACAATGGTTGACGATTTTATTCATTTTTTTGGTTTCTTGCCAGATTGTACATTAAAGACCGTTCTCCTATCAGTAAACAAGGGGAAAACATTTATCATATGCAATGTAATGCATATTGCCTAGATAGAGAATCAAAAACCTAATGTTGTCTGTCATATCTCGGAGATACATTATAACTAGATACCAGACGATACAATAATAATGTATCAAAATTTGACACCCAACATAAATTCACTCCTCACTGGCCATCCTTTGTAAAATCACTGTTTGTACGTTGAACAAGTAATGTGTATATGCACCAAGATAATTGGTCGTGATTAAAAAAACAATTTTTTTATCATTTGAATATTACAAAAACAAAACTCACCTTCGCTATACTTGCATTGTTATTAATAGGTTCTCTATGTCAAGCAAATATCAACTCAGAAAGAAGATGTTATTGTATTGGAACCAAGATGGCTTTGCGACAGGGTATTCGGACCAATGCTGGCCACCAACGTGTTTTCCCAATACGTAGACAAGTTTGAGAAGAAGACGTTCTATCCATTCAGTGATATTGAAAAAGTACTCGGAAAGCATGCTAATACAGAGCTACTGATCGATCTACTTGAGCATTGCGAGCTTCTCTGCAAGGCCAGTCTGAAACCCAAAGATTCCGGTGAGGAGTTAAGTTTCTTATTGTCTGGACTTCTCACAGAGAAAATGCCAGGTGACCAATGGGGTGTTGGAAGAGGGTGGAATGTATATTTCGGCAGACGGTTTGAATGCCATGACGAGACAGATAGCTTTACAGCAGGGTTTTTCCCAAGATTGCAAGTCCGCCTGTACAAGAAGTTCCTTCAGCTTGA
>LD345156.1:15473-38229 GCA_001465055.1 Ptychodera flava | reverse complement strand
AATGGAATAGCGACCAGTTTTGTATCTTATGTTTACCCTATTTTGATCAGAGTTGATTGTGTGTTTAGCCGAACATTAACATCTACAGCCGATATCTGACAATTATTGTTTGTGTCTGGTAATCGCTGTCATTGGAAACTCCCAATATGACTCAATTCAGGAAGAAAAATGGGATTGCATAACTTTTAGCAATAGTCGGAGCTGGTATTGAGCACCTTACGGGTAGCAATTATCATGTGTATCAGTTTGATACAATATTGTTGATCACGTCTTCTCGTTCTATATATATCATAGATGTTTCAGCTGTAATACTTCGCTAAACTGCCTGTATGAAACTGCAAATTAAGTGGTAGATAACTTGTCATTTTAAATAAGCAAGGAGTATCACAATTTTAAATAACCTTTTTATTTACATTGTGTATTTTCTGATTATCAATTAAATTTTACTTGCAACTTCTCTTTATCAAAAATCCAAACGGCGATGACATCATAGTCCTCAATATTCAGTGGCTGTGCTCCAGAGTTTTCGGACCTATGCTAGCCACTGAAATTTTCTTTCAATACAACAAGAAGTTACGTAAGAATCAGAAAATCTACAATCGAAGTGACATCGACGAAGTATTCAGTGAATTTGCCGATACTGAATTACTTATTAACCTTTTGAAGATATTTGAGCTCGTCTTTGAAGCCGACCAAAACCCTTCGGTATCTGTTGGCGGTATGCTGTACATAGCACCTGCGTTGTTGGTTGAGAACATGCCAACATCACAGTGGAGAAAGGATTCATCAAAACAAATCTACTTTGGCCGCAGAATTCAATGTCGAGATGAAACAGATAGCTTTTCACCCGGGTTGTTTCCACGTCTACAGTCTAGATTTTACAATCGTTATCGTGACCTGGGTCAGACTCCCAATGGAATATGGAAGAATGGTATCAAAGTTTGCCATGTGGTTGAATGTTTGGTATACATGACCAGGGGTTGGAGAGCCATCCACATCTGTGTTAGGGCAAAAGACGAAGAAAACATCGGAGACTGCCACATCCTAATGGAAAAGGTGTTTGAAGACATAGAAGACGTCTTAGAAATCTGCTGTCCTGGTAGTGATATCGAGAGTCGTATTCTTAGCGCTCACTCACTGAGGAGTAACATAGACCCGGACAATGTTAAATACTACTCCGTGCAGGAGATTATAGATGCAGAGATGAAACGTGTCAACGTCTATGACGAGGAAGATGGTGAAGAAGATGCAACTACTGATTTGCTTTGCGCCGGATATGATCCCACACTACTCCGTGCCAGGGGATACGAATGTGACGTCAAGTGAATGAATCATGAAACACTGGAAAATTTCTCTATGATAATGGATATAAAGACAGATATGGCAGGTGACTATGGGACTATGGCAGATCTAATGGGTATACCACCAATCAAAGTCCGAGGTTGGGAAGATAAATCGATGTCGATGTCGATTACAAAGCATATATTATCAGAATGGTCCAAACGATGGAAAGAGCGAAAGAAACGTGGAGGATCACCAACTGAGGGCGTCATAATGCATGAGAGTACCTTCAGCAATTTGATGAAAATCCTGAATGATGAAAGCTGCCGTGTAGAGCAAGCTAGACAAGAGATAGTCGACATGTTCCAGCGGCTTGGAGTTTCAAAAGGGGACCACAGCTTCACAGAAAGATCCTGTCGTGATTAAATAAAGGACATTAAAGACAGGGTTAAACACGCCCATCTTCAACACGATGTATCAACAACAAATGCCATTAAAGTTAATGGATTCAAACAGCACGATCATCGACTGGCCTGCATGAACACAATGACACAGAGAGACAAACATTCTTTCCTTTTCATCACATTTGTGAATACCACTTATTACGATAACTGTGACTGTAATGATACTTAAACGAATTATACTTGTCAGACATGGTGGTAAAATCAAATAATAGTATTTTATAGTATGTCATTCTATAAACAAAAGGAATTTCTCGCAATATTGAAAAAAAATACTTTTAATCATCCTTTTTCGACGTTGATCTCAAGAATTGAAAACAGTGCACATTCGAAATAATGTGTTGGTGCATTTTTGTGTCCTACAAAGATTTTACTGAGATGTTTCAGTTGTAACCCTATGTTTCTTGGGCTGTTGAAAGGATATTAGATTTGCGTTTTGTTCAATTATACTTCTAATCTTCAGTTTGGAAAGTTTGTAACCTAGAGTCTCTGAGGCTTTTAAAAGTTTGTTAGAGTAGTGTTCTGTTCAATAACATTTTAGTATGAACGATTTGATTTGATATATTAACATGGCAAACAGCAATATGACCAATATTATATTGGTTTTAGACTGCGTTTAGTCTTCGTACTCCAATCAAAAATGAATATTCTGAAATTGTATTTGCAATGTTCGATTACTCGGTAAGTTGCTTGGAAAAAACATTGAGGACTTCCATTCCGAAACATTGTCTGAAAAATATCAATACCAACCTTGGTGTCCTAAGCGTAATATAACAATCCTTAATTAATTTTTATAGTTTTAGTTTTTACGATGTTCAACGTCGATAGAAGTTATTATGTTATGGTTTAAAAACAAGTGCCCAAGTTACCAGTGCCTTCTCAAACAATCACAGCAGCCTTTCTAAAGGCTTACTCGATAATGTCAGGCGGGTGGTTATTTCCTCATTCGTTTCCAATCATTGTTAGATCTGCAAGTATATAGTACTGTATGTGAATAGTTATGTATGTGTGTACGCAAAACTAAAGTTTAGACGTGTGTTATTTCATGATATCAGATACTTATGTTCCGAAATGTGTGTATGTTAACATGTTATCGGTCAATCAGCGTCATTGTTGCCACTGGTGCAAGCCCATAAATTTTCCTGTTTATGTGAGACAAAATATCCCCAACGAGTGTGAGAAATCTGATCCCAGGTCCTTGGTATGTGAGATACTTTTTCTCACATGACCACAAAATGCGTTAAGTTCATACTGGACACGTACAATATTATCAAAACTCGTGACAACTCCGTCGTCTGCCACTGTACTCCTGACCTGCTTACTTTGTAGTTCTGGTCCATGTGTTACTCGTCGTGCCATTGGATAACATTTTGCGCGTGGAACAAAACAGACTGTTTATCATCCAATCAGGGCTCGTGTAATATTTACTGCAGAGTGTGGGACAGTTTCTGAGAGTGTGGGATCGATTTTTCCCACACTGTCGATCCCGCACTCCCAGCGGCCAGGAATGTGAGAAAAATACATTATTATTTAATAGTTTTCGAGATTTCTTACAAACAATATATTTCACATTTTACACAGGACAGTCATTTAAGATCTAGCATAGTTCAAAAATCGTCTGCCACGTAGAATCAAAGTTGAAACAAGTTAACGTATGTACAAGCACAGACAATGTTTAGATATTAATGTAAAGAAGATAGCAAAGGCAATGGACTTCGAATTAACTAAAAATATATTAGAATAAAAAAGTTTCTGGCATCGCATTTCAACTTACTCCTTTATGTTACAGCTGCTTGATTAAGATTGGTCGTTGCATTAATATGATTCCTATGCATAAGAAGTTACCTCGATTCCCGGTCGAAAAACGAATTCGCGTTTTTTAATTATTCTTTGTCTCATTTTTTTAAAATTGTCTATCAAGGTGAATGTGCCCCGAAACAGTTATCAGAACTTTGACTTGTAACGATTTGTCATCCAGTACAAAATAAGAGAGGGAAAGTCGGTGTAAAATTGAATCATTTTTCTATCAAAGATCACGAGAAACCTTTAGCACGTATATCCCCCATCCCCGAACTTCAGATAAAATTATTTTTTTTGGAAGAAGACTCTAAAACCAGTTTTTTCGTCAATGCTACCAATGAGTTAGATCTTATTTTATCTGCATTTTTTTCATTTTATTATTTATAGTGAGCTGTGTTTAGGTTAATTTTTTATTCAGCTTGCTTATTTTCTCATTGGTGTTAATTACGCCTTTTCACCGAATTAATTTGTTTCATTTTAGATATTTTTATTTCTACCATTAAGTGTTGTGTTCAGACCGCTGTGACAAGCTGTGTAGTGGTCGTTAAACAATAAATTATTGTTGGTATTTTTATTGTAGTTCTTGCGTGAAAACACAAACACTGCAAGACGCTAATACGAAATTTATGCCGCATCAGAGCCTCGCGTAATTGCACTCATGAAAGGCAGCATACTGGTTTATTGGTACAGTCCTTTAGTAGCATAATACATCCTTCAAAGAATCTACCTGGATGTTAGTGATCTCTAACTTAACCCCTGTACTTGAGAGGTCAGACCTAAGCTTTGTGGTGTTTTAAAAGTGTTTGAACCGGGTTTTCGATAAACATTAGGGTTATTGACCACCTAGTATATGCTACTTAAAGCAGGCTATTCAATGATATAAAAACTCAGTTACTTTGACAATGCTTCTGTGAGGCCTACCTTTCTAAATTTCCTTGTCGTTCGTCAATTATGCCATTAATGCAATACAAATAATGTTTATTTGTTTTCACATGTTCAATGTGAATGTAACCCACCTGTAATGGTGGTTCATCACAGAGTCCTCTCTCTAGCAAGCATCTTTCAGAGTAAGGCCAATATTGCAGCACCAAGGGATAGAGAACGTAATATATAGTTGCCCTTTAGGGTCAAGGCAATATCAAACATTGTAACAAAATGATTACCTTTGTCAGTAGGTACTCAGGCAAAAATCGCAGTATTATTTACTTGTGTGTTATGTATTGATTTGTAAGCTTGAAAATTGGGCCGGTGGCCTGTAGTACTTATCGAATAAATACTACACGACAAACAGTATTGACAGATATGTGAGTCACAGAGTGTCAGAACATAACATTCCCTTGCTGCAGTGTAGGACCGTTCATAGTTGGATGAGCCATGTGACGCTGCAGCAATTGTTTACGGTGTAATATTTGACCGAGCAAAACAAGGGATGAAAAACACCGCTATTTTGTTTCCCCGCATATTCAGGATCTAAAGGTTTCAAAGTCAAGCTTTCTTAACTCTTTTTTGGAGTCAATATTCTATCGGGAATATCATAACGTCTTCTTTGTATTCGCATACAACTTCTCTACAAGTCACGTTATTCACCAAACGACAATATGCCTTTAATGTTTACCACTTGCGAAGAGATCGTCCATAATTCTTTAATTTCCACTGTGCAAAGTAGTAAGATCAAGCACAAGAGTTTTATTCGCAGACATTTTCATCTTTTGTCTCCTTACAACATATATAGACGACAATATAAATGCAACAAATAGATTACATGCATTATAAAACTTCATCACATTTTATTCGCAAGTGCACAACTTGATTGTTCTTTGAAAATTTGTCATTTTAATAAGCAGCGTCGTCTGTGTGTTTAAGTCTCAGCAATTCTGAAGTAATATCACGGTATGGTAATCCCAGCTGCTTTGTATTATCAGCTGCTAATTGGTGAGGTCCCTCTCACACCTTGACAATTTAGCCATCGTATGCTGACGTATCAAAATTTCTCGAAAACGCTGTCTTGATGAACGCATTTCGACTTTTGCAAGTGATCAACTATAAATAAAGACACGTGTCAGCAATTATTTCCCCTACATTTCAAGTGGTTGGACGGGAGAGTCTAATATTGGCGACACACTGAACAATCATACACTGGATTCATGATGGGGTCCAGAAGCATTATGTCTGTGACAATTTTCAATAAACGTTTAAATGTTGGCTAATTAATTGAATATCTACGCCACGCTCGTTAAAGGCATTCTAAATTTGACTGCAACAAGTTCTTTATCATATGCAAGATAAAACACATCATTAATGAATAGCCTCTCTGAGGGAAAAACGCTTTCATAACAATATAAGTACACGTGACAAAATAAAGAAAACTTGTCATGTTTTATAACCGTGTTCAGTGAACCTATAGTGTACTATTTGTATAATGCATGGGAAATGCACGCACGAATGTCAGTGCATTAAAAATCACGTTGTTTAACAAATGGGATAATTTTATATGTATATAGGGGTATTAGCAGGAATATTGATATGCATGTGCAAAATGTCTTTGTGTTTACTGTTTATATTGTGTAACGAAAGTGAGGGTTTAGAGAAAAACATTGGATGTATGAAACTGTACATGTAAAACTTTGAGATGTAAATGAGTTGTACATTTATTTGTGCTACTTACAACGATAATGTTTGACCATGGCTGCATCGAAGACAATGACTGTGATGAGTATATCATTCATAATAAACAATCTGGAGTATGAACTGAAACCGAAAAGTACAGCAATGCAACGTATATCAGTCGCTGTAATGTCGGCGTTGCAGTTTCAAAGTCCTAATGATTGATTTTTGTGTACACTCAAATTACACTGTAGGCACAGACTTTAAGCACGTACATACAAGACATAGTTCAAATAAACTGCCATCACAACGGCTCTGACTTACAAAGCAACGGGAAATTTTCTGAGGTCCCTTTAAATTTCGGAAACCGAAAAAGTCCTCAAAACTCATTTGCCTAATGAGTTTTCCAAAACTATACTGAACTTCGCTAAAATTCAAACAAAATGGATATTCCAAACTACTTAGATCAGGCAAAAAATACAGTACAGAAAGGAGGTAGATGATTTTCAGTTTATAATACAATTATTGGTACATGGGATAAAACTTTCCTCGCTTTGTGTTTAAACAATGCACCTCCTACGATAATAGCGGCTGGAAAAGTAAATTGGAATTTGCCACAGAATGACTTGCAGAAATAATTGTGTGCTCGTAGCTTTTCTCAAATTGTACCATAGATTAGTCTTGCATTTGCTGAATACTGTAAACATGGAATACAGAGTATATTATAATTAAAGGTGTTCTCAAAGATTTTTTTATATTATGTACAACTGATTTGCATAATATACAGAAAAACAAAAACTTAGAGCGCCCTCTACACGGGGAACCACAAACTGGGTGATATCGGATTAAAAAACTCTATAGCAAAGTAAGCATGTGTTACATAAACATTGAGAATGGCTGCACGAAGTTGATAACACTGGGATTTATCAGCCGTGAAGATATAAGGGGTGACATGAAAGTGAGTTGATAATTTGCATATTTAATCAACATCCTTGTTTAAGGACATGTTTCGATAGGATTGATCAAACTTGACGACTCCTATTATGTGCATTGAAGATACTGTGAAATGTCATTAATGAAGTTTTTAGCATTTTGAGATCAGCTATTGCTAATTTGCATAGTTAACGACCTTTCTTGATTCGAGATATATATCTGAATTGACTCGATCAAATTTGACTCAACTTATATTGAAGACGCTATGATATTTCATTTTTGAAAGTTAGTTAATATTTGTACTTCAGCGATTTTTTTTGCATATTTAACGACCTTTCGTAATTAGGGACATAGTTTTACAGGTAAAACGTTAACGAGCTTATGGAACTTGGATAGTGAGAAGACGATCTCTGAAGGACATCGTGCATGTTTTTTTCAGTCATTGATAATTTGCATTTGAATGAATATTTAAAATAAGGCACATAAACCTACAAGTACTTGACCAAAGCTTAAAAATGCAGCTGTATCAGCTAATCGGTGACGTGTATTTAATAAAATTTTCAAAATTAGTGATAACTGGAGGACGTTGACGTTGCAACTATAATCTGTTTTTTTATAAACGTTCTATGACGCTCGTGGCACAATAACTTATAAATTTAATTTAGTGCCTGTTGAATTTAGTGCCTGTTGAATTTTTTGAAGGAATCCTGTGTATTTCCGTCAGATGCATGTGTGGATTTCTAGTAATCATACGAATCCCTAGGTATTGACAGTTAAATACTAGTATACTATAGATATCTTCATGTTAAACTTTACATGGAATATTCACCTAGAAAAAAAAGCATCAGCACACTTCATGTTGAAATCATTTCGTATGTGTATGTATCATTTTCATTTTTGTATGTATGGACTTTTTTGTGTATTTGACCACAATATGACGAAGCAAGAGAAAAAAATCAATGAAATAATAAAAACATCGTTAGAAATTGCAGTTTTCGTACTTTTGATTAATCGCCGTACAATTAAATATTGCCTGACAAAGTACTGATAAAACACGTGCAAACACACACCGTTTGTGAACATGTCAAAACCTTCCAAATGTTAAAGACTTACATGTAAACAGATCAAAACGAACTGGAAGTGAATAAATAAATAAATAAATAAATAAATAAATAAATAAATAAATAAATAAATAAATAAAAATAACTAACAAGGGCTTGAATAACTGAAAGTTCATCGTAGATCACGTTTTTTTTTTTGCAATGACAGACCATGAAAAACATTTCAGGATTTATGTTGATTATGATTAAAATAACGATCCTTGATTATCACATCGATGTGTTTCGTGTACTTTCAATTGATTTTGTAAACCCATATTATTTGTCTGGTGTGTGCTTTCATGCAAGGCATCTGAATGCGCGCCCTTAACGTAGCCATTTAGGTAACAGCCTTTCACAAACTATCACCAAATATTGTAACTTTTTGCTTACGATACTAACGTGTTCAGTCCAGGGCTGTACACGTAACGTTAATACAATGAACCGTCATGTATCTTCTTCTCTTCTAACACTTAAAACTGACATCGGTTTAATCAGTGTGCTGGGTCACTTTTCAGGGAAAGTCATTAACATATTGCGCGGGGGTAAGATTTCTTAATCAAACGCAAAGTTCTCATTTTACAAATACTGTCGGGATACAGCACTACCTTGTCTCAATATCGAATGAAACAAACGAAGATTTTCATACTCTAAAATAACACAACCAGCGCATGTCATCGTCTCTTACTAAAACAACTACTGGACTTACAAAGATATATTAAGTTTTATATATTCTTATAATAAGCCAATCGGTAGGGGCTTGCAAAGAATGCTTTCCCATTTGCCCATAATGCAGAGCAAAGAAATCGAAACAAAACAGAGAAATGATTTGATGTATTTTAAGTTTTTATTAGGTTCTAGTGTGCTGGGGGCAAACGAGGCTGAGATCAACTAAATTAAAAACAATCAACCAGGACATTTGACATGTACGCATATCGAAAGAGATTTCGTTTTGCAAAGAAAATCGCCTATTCACATCGATAGGCATCATGTGGAATCTCATATCTGATCCATTAAAACTTTGACAAAGTATTTTAGTCCTACAAATGGTATTGCAATGGTCCTTTAAGTTAAAGTATAATGGTGTGAGAGAGCATTGCAATAATACTTTAATATTCCACACTGTGAGGATTATTCTGATGTACAGTGGGTGCAGAATAGTTTTCTGTCAATCAAAGAAGTGCAGTACTTCATGTCTACAGCTGTCATGTATCAGGAATTAAAGTATATTACAATTGAAAAAATGGAAACAAATATTTCATAAATTTCAGTATGTTGGATGACTAAAGCTTTGAATATCGCATGGCAACAAAGAGTAGTACCCGTATATCATATCATCGAACAAGCTGTAAAAATAGGAATACAGACAAGTTCATCAAAACGACACGTGGAAAAAGTAGTTGAAGGATGTTTCCCTACAAATTATACCAAGACGCATACATCATTTTGACAGTTGTGACGGATTAAAATTTATTGTACGATTATTGGAAACGGGAAACAAGCATTTCAATATCTACGAGATGAATATAGCTGTCAATGTCGCATGGCAACAAAGAGTAGTACCCGATCATGAAAACACGGAATTTGCCGTGCAAAAACTATTGACATACAGAAAGTAGCATTGAAATGTCACTGGGAAAAGTTATATGATTTGAGCACAGTGCTTAATTCGTTGATTTTCTATAACATGGGTAATTTGACTGTGTCCGTATCTCTGGGCAAATACATGAAGTCCCGCTAAACGCTACCGAGTAGTTGATTAACCCCTGACTGGTGTAAATGGATGCACATACATGCTGCGTAAGGGGAAGTACGGACATGGACGAATTTAATTTCAACGACAAGGAAAATGGACTCGTTATTAACTAACACTAATTAGTAAAACAACGCTAGCTAATATCTTAACAACATATCTATTTATCCAGAGAAAATAATTTTAAATGTAATATTTTCAGATTATTTTTTTATCGTTTCGTATGTCTGGAAAAGACATACATACGTATCTCAGTCAAAGCTGTAGGCGGCAATCGACACTATATGATCACGCCATCGTTTCCAGACATTCTCGAAAAAAAGTTTCTCTATAAGTTTGCAGCAAATTGAAAAGCTAATGTGTCTAATCACACTGTAGGTCACCATGCCGATGTGCCAAAGGATTCATTGAGAGTTTTGCCACTGACAATGTATTTTACAGGTCAAACTCCCGATGTCTCGTCAGTGCATGTACGGTCCACAAAAACGAGCATTTTGTTCTTGGCGTCAGTGTCATTATCGCAAGGAAAATACTATGGAAAATATTTGAAGTATGAATTATGGCGTTAGCAAAACAATTCTGGGATAGAATACTACAGAATCAAAATCAGTATCAGTGATTTGACAATATTAATATAATAGCAGAGCTTGATGTGGTCTTGTTTACATTCAGCTTTACGCTCTCAGTTACAACCACACAGCGGCCACTTTACACACGTCAGACAGAGAAACATAATAGGCTCAAATTCTTCATTTTGCCAGATGTATTCGTACTCAAGTCTTTTTGAAATTGAACTGCTTAAAATATTCCAACGAAATAGTGTTGCGTCGTAGGTGATTTGCTAGCTCTACAATGAAATATCTGATTATACAACGTGCACTACAAGGAGTCCAGTGCAAATGAGGACACGTCCGTGAACACAAGAAGCGTATCAACACAGTAGTTCAAAATATTGAATTAAGGGCGTACATTCTCATCGGTTATGGCTTCATGTGTTGTCTTAAATTATAATTGTTTAAATTAGGTATTTCATTGAAATGGCAGAAAGTATAGTGCGTATATTAATAGAATATAACTGAGCATCTGAGCAAAACCTGTACGTAGTGGAAACAAACCATGCTTGAAAACGAGCTTCTACATTCTTTAGTTTTGTTTCCTTTCAAGGTTTTTGATATGAATATGGACAGTTTGCCCCTTGTACTGCAATCATTGCTTACATAATAAGCATGAACTTTAAGCTATTCGGTTTCGCATTTTAGTGAACCACCTGTATACAGTCACATCAGTGTATAGTTAAGATCCCGAAAACCTGTTTAGGAAAACGAGAAAGAAAATTATATGTTTATCATATATATTCAAGTTCAAGTTCAGGTGCACACATATGTGCACGTTTATTGCTTTTCAAGGCCTCCAGCCAATAAGCAAGGGGTACAACAAAGTGATACAGGTGAGAAGTACACATACAGGGTTAAGACATACAGTACAGTAAATACACTAATTTCTCGTGAAAAAGGAAAAAGAAAATCAGTTCATAGTACTAAAAAATCGTACTGAAAACTACTATGACATTTCAGTATTTTTCAAAACTGATTCTCTGAGTTTGAAAGCTTTATATACAAATGTACATAATGATAAGATCATTGATGGATCCTTTTCCCTCATAATTCTCAAAAACATTTGGAAGTGAGGATTATTAATATCTTCTCGTGGAAGATATTGCTTTCTCAAATTCGCATATACAGGACACACAAGTAGAAAATGATACTCATCTTCTACATATTTACCAGAGCATACCTTACAATGCCTTGCTGAGACATCTATGTTCTGATGCCTTCCTTCCTCTATCGCGAGAGGAAGAACAGAACATCGAAAGCAGGCAAAGACCTGTCTAACATTTCGTGTACAATTTGAATAAAGATACATTTCAGGTTCAAGGAGAGACTTGAACTGTGAATAAGTACGTAGTTTGCTTTTTGATGAACAGTAACTTTTCCATTGCTGTTTCAAAATATCTGCAATTCGTGTTTCAAATGTTAAAAAGAACAACTGTTTGTCACCTATCTCTTGAGATATCCATACATGACCAAATCCATACGAAAATAGAATATGTCTGACTGACGTTGCCCATGTGTGACGACCTAAACGGTCAAGATTACACAACATTAAATACGCTTGCCTAGGGAGTCTCCCTGGTGGCATTTCAGTGAGTTTTACCCAGTAACGGATACATCGTTTTAAGGTGTGAAAAAAGACTGGCAAACGCCCACACTCTCCAACTACAGCTTCATTTGCTGTACTATTAGGTACACCCAATAGCTTTTTGCACCATGTTCGTTGAACTTTTTCGATGATGTCGTAAAATTGAAATCCCCAAATCTCTGATCCATAGCAAAGAATTGGTAAGATCATAGCATCAAATAACTTAAAATGACATTCAAATGAAATGTATTCAAGTTTCCACCTGGCCACTGACAATAAATTCAGTGCCTTGTTAGCTTGGTTGGCTAATGTATGTACAGCTTTAGACCAGGTGTTACGTACAGAGAGTAGAAGACCAAGATATTTGTAATACGATACAATATCGATTTCTGTATTCCCAAAGTGCCATTTTTCCCAACGCGCTTTATGGCCACCTTTGCGAAAAAATAACAATTTTTGTCTTTTCCAGGTTAACTTTCATGCGCCATTTGGTACAGTATTTATGAAGAATGTCAATTAAAAACTGTAAGTTTCGTACAGAATCAGAAAAGATTACAATATCATCTGCATACAGCAATGAGAAAAGATCGAAAACATCTTGAGTTAACTGAATGCCCATTTGACCTGACTCCATAAACATGGAGTTTAATTCTTCAATGAATAGGCTAAACAACAAAGGGCTAAGAACACACCCCTGTCGTACACCAGCTGGACAATTAAAATATTCTGAAGTTAAAGTGCCAGCTCTAACACAAGACTTAATGTTATTGTACATGGAGTGAAGAATATTGAACATATTTCCCTTGACACCCAGAGTCATCAGTTTGTACAATAATAGTGAATGGTTTACTCTATCAAATGCCTTTGAAAAATCTACGAATAAACAGTAAAACTTACCACGTCTGATATTTAAATACTTTTGGATTATAGCATGTAAAACGAAAACATTATCTACAGTACTGTGATTCTTTCTAAAGCCGGCTTGACAGTCTGAAATAACATTTGTTGCGTTAGACCACTTCGTGAGTCTTTCATTTAAAATGGCTGTAAAAATTTTACCAAGTGAGTTTAGTAGGGAAATACCCC
This sequence comes from Ptychodera flava, assembly GCA_001465055.1. Lineage (NCBI taxonomy): Eukaryota > Metazoa > Hemichordata > Enteropneusta > Ptychoderidae > Ptychodera > Ptychodera flava. Next base: position 25,015 of record LD345156.1, on the reverse strand, counting down.
CTGTAATTATTCATATCACTTTTATCCCCCTTTTTAAGGAGGGGGATTACAATAGCAACGGACCATTCTGAAGGAAATATACCAGAGCTAAAAATGTAGTTAAAAAGTTCTACGAGTACAGGAAGTATTATTTCTGAAGCATATTGATAAAATTCATTTGGTATTCCATCTGGACCTGGCGCTTTGCCTGTCTTCAACTTTTTCAAACACTGTAACACTTCAATATCAGAGATGGGATCATTCAGAATACTGCTAATGTCGTCAGTATCATTATCACCACCATAGTCGTAAATATCATTATTTTCACTGATAAACTGATCAATAGCTTCTTGTACAGTTCTCAGAAAATCCAAGTCACCTGTTTCTATATCATTACATTCCTTATACAATTCACTGAAATAACTATACCATGACTGAATATTGATCTGGTCGGCATTATTGCCTTTACATTTCAATAAAGATTTCAAAATTGCCCAAAAATCACTAGAATTATTAATAGTAGCCTCATGAATCCTTTTTCGAATAGAATCCTGAAAGCGCTTCTTTGAAAGTTTACATGTCTGTTTAAAATGATTTCTAGCCATCTTATAGTGATTTAATGATTCTACAGTGGAATTATGTCTGAATAACTTTAGTTTGTCATGCGCACAACGCTTTGCTTTTTCACATGAGGAGTCAAACCAAGATGGTTGCTTTGACTGGTGAGTATTACGTGTTTTGTGCTGTTGGCGGCCATCGACACCTGCTTTCTTAAGGGCTTCATCTAATTTAGAAATTACATAGGACGTGTTCTCAATGTGCTGCTGTAAATCTTCAAAGATCTGTAACACTGGTGCAGAATTGAGATTATCCTTGAAGGATGTTTTACATTTGTCGGACATGTGAAAACGGACATCGCTGGAAATACTATCAGTACACTTCTTTGTACGGTTACTTTTTACATTTAAACATTCTAGTTGACACACAATGGGAAAGTGATCTGAATCTACTCTGGACAGAACCTCAAAGTTATTCAAAAAAGAAAACAATTGCGCAGAGATAATTACATAATCAACAATGCTATAACCATTTGCAGTAACACATGTTATATTTCCTGAATTGTCATTGGCCGTTCTGCCATTAACAATATGCAAATCAAAATTCTTGCAAATGTTCAGCAAATGTTGGCCAGGTTCATTGACAACTTGGTCTTTTGAATTTCTATGGAGTTGGAAGTGGGATGGTTTGTACACTGAATCGTCAAAAGGCAAATGGTCAATGGAATCATCAAGAATAAAATCTTTGTCAGACCCAGTTCTTGCATTAAAGTCGCCTCCAATAATAAAGTAACTATCTGTATACATACTATGTAATTTAACCAACTGATTTTCTAGAAGTGCTAAATTGTCACAAATACCATCTGGTTTGAAATAACAGCAAGCAAGCACCAAATCTTTTTCAAACTGAAACAGACTTTTATCAAAATATACAAACACACAATTACTTAGCTCGGTTTGTATTTTACACACCTTATCAGATAAAGATTTCTTTACATAAAGTGCGGCGCCACCACTTGGACGCCCTCTAGTATGCAATTTTTTTGGCAGGGGAAGAATACACAATATAATCTTTCAGGAAATTTACATTATTATCAGAGGATGTACAAAATGTTTCAAGCAAGCCAACAGCATCGTAATTTGAGCAGAAAGAAGTAAATTCTGAATTACACACTTTTGATTTTAAACCTCGAATGTTCCATATCAATATTGATAAATCAGAGCCTTGGCCACATCCCTATCTAGGAGATTGATGTACTAAATAGACTGCTCTAGTTGTTTCATTTACAGCATACACAAATTTCTTACCGTCCATATCAGTAGCGATCAACTTGTCATAGCGTAGATAAGCTTTCAACGAAGGAGTTTCTTCAAGTAGCGATTTGCGGAATGAGAGTAGTTTTGATCGAATGTCACGGACGCGTTTTGAGAAGTCTTCACTGATGCTAATATCTGTACCTTTGAGATTTTTGGCTCGCGAAAGAACATTGACTTTGTCCTTGAACTTCAGAAACATGGCGATGATTGGTTTCGCTCCTCGCACAAATGGACCGTTGACAATACGATGTACCCTTTCAAATTCTCTTTCTTCTTCTATTCCTAGGTTATTTTTCAGCGTCGTTTTGATCTTTTCTTCTGAGGTATCCCAACTTTCATTTGGCCCGTCTTGTTGGATGCCATAAAAGATCAGGTTGTTCCTTTTGCCTCGGTTTTCTAAATCATCATTCGCTCTTTTTAAATCGCCGTTTTCTTTCCTGAGTTGTAGCATTGACTCTCTGATTTCTTCTATAGAGTCACTGTTTGATTCAAGACCGGTCAGTTTGGATGAGTTCTGTTGGAGTTGTTCTCGAAAGTCTGACATGTCATCTTCGATACTGTCCATCCTGTTCTGTAGTAGTTCAAGCTTTTGTTGTACACGTTCAGATTGCTCTATAAGTTTATCCAGTTTCCCGCCAATAGCTAAAATATCTGCTTTTGTAGCTGGATCAGTACCAGGGTCTGTTGCAGTACCTGCTGATCGAAGTCGTGTTCCAGGTCCAGGTTTTGATTCAATATTGCCGTACATGACAAGTAAGGCGACCAGGCAGATTTTGATTGACAGTGACAGCTGGCAGTTCAGGAGCGGAATAACGAGGGCGGCCATCTTTGCTAGCTTTCTTTGCCGAGCTGGATCCCCGCCTGCAAAACCTCCAATTTTGGCTCTGTACTGGTCCAAACCAACACCCATTTTGAATAAGCTAGGTCTGCAAACCTTGTTTTCACTGTCGGTTGTGTTCAATATCTGCAGAATATATTGTAACCCGTGTTTCACGGAGATGTTCTACGGAAGCAAACTTCCACCATGCTGCATGTTCAACAGTTATTTAATGCCCCCATTATATATATTTAAGTAGAGCATTAGAGGACGTGATCGTATCCTACTTATATTCTAGTGCCGCTAGAAACGATATGAATATCACCGTCATCGATAACCTTTGTCCTGTAAGCATAGAATTATACATGTACACGCTTCCAGCTCCTACAATTTCTATCCCGAGCTTCCATCAGCATAAATCTGCATGGCTGTTTATTTGTTTCAGCGTCAACCTTTGACTGATTCGAGCGTAATAGATTAAATTGATTAGTACAGTATATCATCCCGTGATAAATATCTTCCAAGAACCGTAGCTATCTTCTGAATGCACCTTAAACACTTCACAGCAAAAATTTGAAAATGGTCCATTTTAGTCGCAAATTTTGAAACAAAACTCGAACCAATATGAAGGCGACATTTTTAACGAGCTATCTCGCTTGAGTTTTAATCTCAATAAAAAGTGAAATTAGAGTTGTTCCATACATTCTGAAAACCTTTGTCTCGCAAACAATTACGTGACAGTGTTCATTTTATACAATAAAGTACCTGGTCGGCCATTGCTTTCCACGTGTGGTTTTGAAGGAAATCGGGCATAAAGCAGGCATTTACACGAGTCTATTAAATGTATGTGGTATCAGAGAATTGAATTCACTGAAGGCAACAGACGGCAGTAATAATGGCAGGTATGTATATATGTTTTTTTTTGTTGTTTTTTTTTTGTTTTGTTTTTTTCAAAAATGTGTTCCTTCCTTGATGGTGTAAAAATTGGTCCAGTTCGCATTGCTAAAACGAATTAATAATTAAGAGGAATGAATTGTTAAAATATATCCGTACGATAAGAATTAACATTATTTATACTTCCCGTCTCCTTCCTGCTTTTCTGAAAGACCGTCTTTCTGCTATTTCATGGGTTTAAAACTTTCGAAATATGCGATTATATTCTCTGAGGCAGAATGTGTCTGGCTCATTCTTCACTGCCCTACTTTTAATTAAAAAGTTTGTTGAGAAATTTTCATCGTCATGTGCGTTATGTTTTTTTGTTTACGTGTTAACAATCCTTACTAGTGCCTGTCAGGTACATTCTTCGAGTTTCACATAGCTAAGTATGGTCAATAGTTTAAAACGTTTGTTCTTGATGTATGAATTCCTTTATATTCGTGCTCTAAGGAACTGAATGTTTAAGAGGGCGCATGGTCAATAATATTTCAGACAAAAGTGAGACACAAATAGCTTTGATATACCAAAGACAATTTTCCCTGAATAATTTACTTGGTACAAATGACTAACTGTTTACTAAGAGTTTCCTTTTTCTGCTGATACAAGTATGTTATTTAAATGATTCCTGTTTTCAAAAGCCACGCGGGTTGCTTTTATTCATCCTATGACGGGTACAAGGGATTTAGTTAAGTTGATGGAAATAGTCAGAAGTCCGCTCGTTCAAACTTGCATTATTCTCCACTCCATCAGCTGAACAAAAAGCTCGCATCCACTGCATTTCCTCTGTGGCAAATCCCACACAGTTTGAAGTCATTGTGCATAGTTTAGCTGGTTCTAATTTTATTTTACCATGTTTAGCACTACGTTGGTATATGTAAAGTTTTTCTGAGCTGGACCTGTATTCGGCCTAATCTATATTTAATTGACTTAGTAATTTGGCCGAGTCAATTTTTGGTAGATATGTTTTTTTTCTCAGAGTTAGTTTTGTCCCAGTAAGGTTTCTGACAAGTTGCAGAGATCCAATCGGTAACCCTCTACGATAGATTTTGCTTCAGTGAGTTCACCTTTTATGCCTACATTTCCTTTTGCACAGTATGGGTTGTTTTTGATCGAATCACGCACCCAGTATACTCCTAATGACCCAAAACCATGACCCCCACCTAACTCGACGTGACGGAAATTGGCCATTAAAGTGGCCCAGCAAGTAAACCAAATTCACAGCAAAAAACAAATTCGTCCCAGTGAAAGGCCCTGTACAGACCGTGATACAACCCTCTAAAACAGGTCTTTGTCAGCAAAGACGTGCCATTGCTGTGACAGAGGCCGATGTACAGGTCTGAGGCAAATGCAATGATGACATAGCTATATACAGTGCTTTAGACACAGTGATATTACTGGGCCTGATATTTCTGCCTGTCCTATCACTCCTTTTACAGGACTGTATATAGCAAGAGGCCAATATTTTTAATTTAATCTGCAATATGACAGTATTCATTTCTGTCATAAAAATTGGCCAATTTCCTGAAAATATACACCAATGAAATCTGACAAAGTTTTCAAACCCTGTAACAAGTCATGTAAACAAACTTACACACTGCTGTGTGTACACCAGTATTTCTGTCATGTGATCACAGAACTGGATACACTCAGAAATTATATCACTGTGATATCACTTGATCTAATCCATACAGATCCTATCGTTCACGTCTTACTTGATTCACTGCTAACGGCACACACATTTCCTGACAGAAAGCAAATTCATTACTCTTTCCCAATTTCATCATGACCAGCAAATTCTTTCATAAATATGGCGGTCGTTTTTCAATGAAGAATGTTTTTCCTGAAACCGATAGAAAAAGGTTGTAAATATTTAGATGGATTATTGTACGATAGGTTGCAATTGAAACGGAGTGTAATCTAATGCAAACGTGTACGTGATCTACAACTGATATGATATGATATGTGAATTTGGAAACTAGCGTCACATTGATGCTTGGTAGACAGTATATCAAAAAATAAAGCTATCTCCTCATTAACACTGTGATTTTTAATTAACTAATTTTAATAAATACCAGTCGGAAAATTTCATTAGTTTTTTTAGAAATTGTGATTAACATCAGGCCAAGGTATATGCATTGAAATATATGAAACTTGACCGTCAAACCGTTCATGAAAAAAAGTTGTCTTAGATTTGAATTTACTTGACCGGTTTTGCCAGGAGGACTGAAGACAAATTGCTATTTGCATTTTACCAATCTCTACCGCACGAAACAGTGCGCATTGTTCATCCCGTCATTGATGGTTCACAAGCAATACTATGGTTTATGACACGCAGTTACTTTTGGTTGGCACTTAGTTGGATCTTGCCCTGTCCAGGGGCAAGACCGAGTTGTTTTAGGATAACACGCTTAACAGTTTAGGTAATTATGAATGTACGTGTTATGACTATCAAAAGAAAACATATGTTACATAGTCACTTTAATGAAATATGTCTCTGCTTTTTTAATTACACACAGTGCAAAAGTATGCTGGCGTAACCATACTGGTAGCCGTAGTGATGATCACCACACAATATTATATTTCAATGTCGGCCAAACGTTCAGAGAAAAGATTTCGTGTTCAACCTTCCGGTCAAAATGAGCCGCATCCAGCTCCCAAGTCATCCAAAAAACAAACAGGAGCAGCGATTGAAGGCAACAGAGAATCTATTGAAGCCTCGGTGAATTCAGAGACATTTGCAAAGGATGTATCGTCCAAAAAAGCTGACTCGATTCGAAGTGATGCCAAGACTAATGTACTTATAATTGGACGTATGTCTTCCGCTTCTTCTGCAACCGGCATGCTATTTTCTAAACGAGACGATACTTTCTACGTGGAGAGCCGGGACACATGCTGTGCAAAACAGTATTTCACAAACACACATACATTGACAGTGCAGATTACCTCGAGGAAATGCAGCCACAGCTATGCCAGTTTCAAGGAGATATGTTTAGCTGTGATTTTTCCTCGCATGGCTACTATGTTGATCAACTGAATCTCAAAGGAGTCCATCCAGGTCGGAGAAGCTTTAGAAATCTGAATTATCCAATAACTACAGCTGTACTATCGAAGTTCTGTCGATCAAAACATAATATCATAGCCAAAGTTCTTCGCTTCAGTGACATTACGCCATGCCTGCCACCTTTTCAGAACTACAATGTTAAATTTGTGTTTCTGGCTCGAGACCCCAGGGGGCTGATCACCTCTCGGCTGCGTCGATGGGGACCAATTTTGGCAAATTTAAATAATGAAGAAAGCGATAAATATTTTCCCTTTGCAATAATAGTGAAAGAACACTGTGTATGGCTAGACAAGGTGTTTAATTTACTAAAGGATGGTCCAAAGTGGTTTAGGGAGAACTCCATGTTGGTTCGTTTTGATGATAAGTGTCTGTTCCCCGGAACCATCGACCAGGCAATCTATGACTTCGTTGGAATCGCTGCGCCCTCTCCTAGCTCCCCGATTTTCCAAAGCCACAATGAATCAGCAAAGAAATTGGCTGATTTCCCACAGCTATGAGAGAATGAAAGAATTACAAGATTACTGCCCGAAACATATATACAAAGAATTTGGATGGTTGGTGATCAATACTAAGAAGGAATTTGAGAAGGCGAAGAATTCTTGTTACCGACCAAAGCCAAGGGATGAAATCATACTGAACTATAATCTACCCTAATTTGTCAATGTCTTGTTAAGGATAGCTGTTCCTGCCACCAGAATCATCTCATTTCAGCCTCATATGTTCTGTTAGCTTTGTTTTCACTACGAATTATTACTACTCCTAAGGTGGAGTTGCACGGCACCAACACATTTTTTTGAAATTTTTTTCGCTTGAAAAACGAGTATACATATAGAACAAACGACTATCTTTGCATTATTGTCCTCATTTTACAATGGCAGGGGTTGAAAGACTGCCAATCAAATACAGTGATTAAAATTATGGTAAGCAAAGCTAAACTATCTCTAATTGATAATGTAATAATCTAATTGTCAAACAAAACATTTTACCGAGACTGAATGGAGTTAAATTGCCTTTAAAATTGGGGAAAAGACAAGCCAGGTAGTCGGGTATTTAGCATAAATTTGGATACATTTACACTTCTTTCTCACCCAACTTATGACTGCTTGACAAGCACCAAGGTGAACCCAACAAATATTTCAATCTTTGTTTCACAAATTACTTTACATTTACTGAATCTTTTTGCTGAGACAAATAGCTGTGCGACGCCATCTCAAAATTTACAGCATGCTTGATGTCGTCTTCTCATTGTCTTTATAGCCTGGTATGACATAGACTTTCGTGTGTTTTTTCCATTTAATGTCACATCATCATTCACAGCATATTAGATGGTAATGATAGTTCCGTCACCAATCAATTTGCATAATCATTCAATTATAAAACGCCAGAAATACTGTCTGAAGCTTAGTTTAGCGATTCATTAACCGTTTTAATCAGTTTGTGTCTCATGTACGATAGCAGGTAAAATGTTCGAATGCTTCATGAAATCATCATCATCATCATCATCATCATCATCATCATCATAATCATTTTATTGTCATATTTAAGCGTAAGGAATCATAATACAATTCAAATTCCGCAGAATACAGTGACATTAAGGAGCTAGGAATACAGCCATGCGCTAGTCGAGCCTAGCCCCGTGAACTCATTTGTACATTGCATTATCAAAAACTATTACGGGCTGCTGTCTTATAAATGATACATATAATTTTGTAAAGAGAAAAGAGTAACTGTGACAGTAAAAAAAACTGATTACAGATAGAATTCGTTTTACCTTCGCATTCGACCAGATAAGCACATTAATACATAGTAAGACATTCTCTTAAGAGATAGTCTTTCAGGGCTTTTGTGAACTGATATCTAGATGTTTGATTTTTAATAGTATTCGGTAATGTGTTCCATAGTTTTGCACCTCTGTAAGAGATTGAAGATTGACCTGCAGATGTATACATTCTTGGCAAAACTAAATGCAGGTCCACCTTTTGGCGGGTATCGTAGCGATGGTTTACAATATGAAAATAATCTGATTAGTTGTGAGGAATATTTTGATGGAGTAACTCAAACATAAAAGTACAGACTAGCAACTTGTAGAGCTTATGAACATCCAAAATACGTAAATTGTAGAACAAAGGTAAAGATGGCTCTCTAAATTTAGAGAATGTTATACTACGCATACATATTTTCTGAGTGTTATAAATTGGATTAAGATATCATGCAACTTATTCCCCATACTTCTAAGCCATATATTACATTGGGTTGAATAAATGATACATAGAGCAAAGTAAGGATATATTGTGGTACAACTTGTCTAAATAATATTCCAGCCTTCTTTCTTATCATCGTGTGTACCTCTGAAATGGGATATGCCAATTGTAGGCGATGAATTACTTTTCATTTCTACTTTTAAACAACAATGCCTCAATATCGGTAGCCAACTATGGTCAAGTGACCTGGCCAATTCTTTAAAGCTGGAGTAATATCGTGTTTTTAAAATTTTACGACTTTTAAAAAGTATTTGAGTTGTGTAAATTTTGAAATATTTAGGATAGGTCTTTCTAGAGTTAGGCTTTCTAACCATAACCTGCTCACTGAAAGTGGTCGTTTTGAAGGTTTAGCTAGAGAGAATAGTATATGCCAGTTATGTACTTTGCAATGTGTTGAAACTGAATTTCATTTCTGCTTTATTTATCCGGTGTATTGCGCTTTAACGAAAAATTCCTCTCACCGTTCTTCTATGATCAAGCATAAGTGATTAAATATGTTAGACTACTATATTCCCAGAACCCCTATATATATGTATGTATGTATGTATGCATATATGTATGTATGTATGTATGTATGTATGTATGTATGTATGTATGTATGTATGTATGTATGT